>BMAO01028605.1:0-192980 GCA_019973975.1 Trichonephila clavata | reverse complement strand
TGAGTCGTCTAACGATAGCTTTGGTAAGGACTGGAATCAAAGTTCGGTGAATTCGTTCAACTTGACCGTTTCCTCTGGGAATGCCGGTTGCTATTTGTAGGTGTTGAATGTTTTCTTCAATACAGTAGTCGTTAAATAATTTTGAAGTGAACGCTGACCTCTGTCGTGATGATTCTTACAGGATTGCCAAAGGTTTTTTGTTGTAGTTTTAATTTTTCCAAGGCATTTTCAGCGGACACAGTTTTGACGGGATATAACCAAGTAAATTTGGTAAATGCGTCTACTATGGTGAAAATGTGTTGATAACTTTTATTCGTGAGGGCAAAGGGCCAATGAAATCAGTATGGTACGTACTTAGTGGGATGTTTCTTTGGAAATAGGATTTAAAAATTCTTCCTTTTTGCCTGTTTTCTTATTAGCTAAGATACATGGGACACAATTAACTATTACTTTTTTAATGACGGTGGTTAAATTTGGAATAAAAAATTCTTGTTTAACAATTTCTTCTGTTTTCGCTACTGAGAAGTGACCATTTTCTGAATCAATTTAATTAGTTCAGTTTCCATTGCTTTAGGAGTACGATTAATTCTCGACCATTTAAGTATTTGTAGAGTATACCGTTACGCTCAAAAAATTCTTCTGACTCTTTCTTCTCTAGAAGCACTTCAACGTTTGAATGCTATCGTCTTCTTCCTGTGCTTTTTTCAGCTTTGAAGTTAATGTATCGTGACAGATTATCATTACTGGATATCGACTTAGAGCATCACCGTGCTTCATTCGACTTCCAACTCTGTGCTCTATTTCGTAATCAAATTCTTGTAATTGCAGTGCCCATCTGGCTATGCGAGTAATTAGATCCTTTTATGCATGGTCTTTTGAAATGCTGAACAGTCAGTTTACAATTTTAAAATGTTGTCCCAAAAGATAAACCGCGAAACTTCTTTAATGCGTTGATAATTGCAAGAACTTAGTTCGTAGCTATGATACTTTACTTCTGCTGCATTTGTCTTCTTCGACATGTAGTAAACCGGATATAACTTTCCATCTTCGGCTTCTTGCAATAGAATTGCACCGTACCCTTGTTTACAAGCGTCAGTATGCAGTTCTGTTTTTCTTCCATACCTGTAGATATGCAACAGTGGACTTTCAGACATAATTTTCTTTAACTTCTCAAATGCTTCTTTTTGTAGAGTCCCAAAAACAAATGGATTTTCTTTTCTTGTTAAATCGCTAAGTGGTTTAGCTATCGTTGAATAGTCCTTGATATATTTGCGGAAATATCCAGTTAAACCAAGAAAACTTTGGACTTGTTTTATTGTTGTTGGTTCAGGAAATTTTTGGACAGCTAGTGTCTTCGCAGTAGATGGTTTAATAGTTCCGTTTTCAACAACATGACCTAGAAATTCGATTTTTTTTTAAGAATTGACATTTCTTGAATTTAATTTCTAATCCGTATTTTTTAGCGACTTCGAAAACAATTTTAAGTTTTTCAAGACCTTCCTTTTCGTTTTTCGCTGGAATCACGAGATCATCTAAATAACTGATTACAATTCCTTTCCGTGTAAGATCTCTAAATATACTTGAAACATAGCGTTGGAAAACTCCCGGACTTGTGCTGAGTCCAAAAGGAACTTTGTTGAATTCATATTGTCCATCTGGGACGATAAATGAAGTATACTTTCTGCAATCTTCGTCAACATCTACGTGGAAGAAGCCGTTACGTAAATCTATAATGTAGAATATACCTTTGCTTCTTGCAAAGTGTCCAGAACATCTTCGATGAGAGGTAAAGGAAATTTATCTTTTACTAGCTTCTGGTTCAACTTTCTGTAGTCAATGCACATTCTCGACGATCCATCTTTCTTTTTAACCATTACGATAGGACTTGCATATTCTGATGAACTCGGACGTATAATCCCTTCTTTGAGCCATTCTTCTATTTGTTTATTTACCGCTTGTCTTTCTGTGAATGCTAGTCGACGAGGGGGTTGACAGACTAGTACTTTGTCTTTCAGGATAATTCTCATTGTGACGTCTGTAGATGCTGTCTTTTCTGGCTTGTAATCTTGTATCAACTTCTCAAGTTCCTTCTTAATTCGACGATTTTCAACATGACGCAGATCTAATTCTTCTTGAAGGTTTTCGGCGGATATTTGCATAAGAAGTGCTTGATTTTCATACTTGTTGAATTTAACTCCCTCTTTGGAGAAACTTATCGATGCTTGTTCCAAAAGGTCTGATCCAATAACTGCTTCGAATTTTAATTTATCGGCAGGTACAACATGCCAAGTCAATGAGTAGTTTTCATTGTCCATTTCAAATTCGTGTTCAAAAGAACCGATAGTTGTCACTTGTGCTTCGCCAATGCCTGTGAGAAGTATTTTGTTCTTCGATAACTTTGTTGGATCCATTATTCTTCTGCTTGTGTTCTCTCGTAGTAAACTTACAGCACTACCACTGTCTATAAGTGCTGTAATTTTCTTCTTTCCGAAAAATATTTCTTTAGTATGTAAACCTTCCTTAACGACGAGTGTGCAAGTTTCCTTGGGACGTTCCCTGAATTTCTGTGACTTTGAGTAATTCGTCTGAGCATGCTTGGTAGCATTGTGGTTTGGGTGCTTTTCGTAGTTTTTGTTATAATACCCTTTCTGTGCGTTGTCTTGATACCTTTGAACATTTTCGTACTTGGTGTCAGGAGCTTCATAATGTTTGTTGAAATTTGCTGACGCTGGAAACTTCTTATCCGTTCTGTTATATTCGAATTTTCTCGGTGCTTCATATCTGCGAGTTTTTTCCATGGGTTTTAATTTTTGTTTCTTCACAAATGGATTGCTCGATTTTTGCTTCAGTGTTCTTTGAACGTCTTCGAATTCTTCGAGTTTTTCTGCTAGTTGAACAGGAGAGTTCATATTTGGCCATTCATCCAAATAATATTCTTTAAATTCGTACGGTGTTTTCCGTTTGAGTTGATCCGTTATGACTAGATCAGCTAATTTTTTGAAAGTATCTATCTTTAAACCGTCTATCCAGCCATTAAAATAAGTATTTAATTCGTGGTAGAAATCAATCCACGTTCTATCAGGAAGCTTTTGATGAGAAACAAATAGTTGTCTAAATTTTTCTGGAGTTAGCTTAAAACGTTTTAGTAGTAAGTCTTTAACGTGTTCGTAGGAATTGGCTTTGTCGTCAGGTTCTCTCGCTATGATGTGGGATATTTGAGCTGGTAATAAGCCTAATAGATGAGAAACCCAATGTTCTTGACTTATATCTAATCTCAGCGCTTGACGTTCGAATAATTTTAGATAAAGACTGATGTCTTCTTTCAAATCGAAACGATGTATAAATTTTGACACTTCCTTGACGAGAAATTTTGTATTACTGCCTTCGTATGTAGCAGCACCTAAATTAGATCTTTGCGTTTTTGCTCATCTATCCTTAATTCTTCGATGCGTATTCTTTCTTCCCGTTCCTCTATACGTAATTTTTGTTCCTGTTCCTCTGTGCGTAATATTTGTTCCTCTGTACGTAATTTTTGTTCCTGTTCCTCTGTGCGTATTCGTTCTTCATTGGATTTGCGATCCTCTACTATCGTTGCATGTAGGTTTTTTGTTAACTCTTCGTCATACCCTTCACTACCAGTAATTAGGTTTTTGAGAGTGGCTATGGTCATAGATTTATCGTGTTTTAAATTTAGTTCTGTGGCTAAGACGAATAAATCTTCGCGTCGACCTTTGCCGAGATAGGCCATTTTAAAATTTAAATTTAATTAGTAACTAAAGGAATTAACGAAATTGTCACGCGTTCCGACAATAACAATGATATCACTATAATATAGCAAATCTCGTTTTC
The DNA here is from genome assembly GCA_019973975.1 of Trichonephila clavata. Classification (NCBI taxonomy): domain Eukaryota; kingdom Metazoa; phylum Arthropoda; class Arachnida; order Araneae; family Nephilidae; genus Trichonephila; species Trichonephila clavata. Next base: position 189,131 of record BMAO01028605.1, on the reverse strand, counting down.
AATTAACAAAATTCTTAAGATAAAATAATATTGCAACAAAACACATTAAATATACAATTAAATATTCAAAACTTATTCACTTAAAAATATTTTAGACCAATAACGTTAAGAACAACAGTGCGAGCTATGATACGTTACATTAAATTTGAAACAATTCAGTTATTAATTTCAACCAAAAAAAATTCTAAGAAACATTTTATATATCAATAGTTTAAATTCGTTGTAATGATTGCAAAAAGAGTTTGAAAAGGAAAAATAATTAAACAATATAAATCTTGTTTACAAAAAAAAAACTCCAATTAAATTTATTATAATGTGAAAAGGAATTAAATTATTGAAGGTTCTTTATTCAGAAAACCAAAAAGTTAGAAGTTAATCACTCTAAGAAAAAGCAATTATATCTTTTTTATTACACCAATAGAAATAAAATCATCTAGGCAACAAATTCTGAAAATAAACACACATTTCAGTAGAAGGCATAAGTATCTCATTAAAAACGAACCCGAAATATTCATATTGAATGATAAAACACCATTAAATATTATATCATGTACAACTTTCAACAATTTCTAAGATTAAACATATGTTGGAACAGAAAGCTAAAACGATTCAGTTAGAAGACACTCCTATAACTTCTCATAGCACTTGAGAGCTAAATTTATTACCCAACGGCTGTGGAGAGAAACTTTCAAGACAGACCAGTAATCAAAATTGTGCAATGTAGACTAAATTTTTCGTGAATCACAGTGCATGAATTCTTAACTGGCTTGGATGGCACATTCAAGGTCACACAGTGGAAGCGTTTCGTAAAACACACAAATTCTTTTCGTTACACAAATAATAAACTTGTACGTTCATCGATTCCCTTAATATCTTATAACTTATACTTGTAAAGAATTGTAATACCGGCGATTAAATGCACACAAATAGAAAAAATACACAATATGCTTCAAAATATGAATCACTTCAAAACTCATTAAAAAAACTCACCACAGTTTTGTTTTAACATGATGATGGCTTTAATAATCTTCATCTATTCCGTGATGATGTGGCCGATCTTTCGAAGACTTGTTTACCGGAATTAACTTGAGTTCCCTGAAGAAATCTTTCGTTGCTCTAGAATTTGTTAGTATGTTAAGAGAGGCCAAACCGTCGCGCTTTTTATTTTTCAGTCACCTTTTTAATTTGAGCTTTGAGCCGACAAATTTTTTTTTTCAAAGAAGAAGAATGTTAGGAGTTTAAGTTAATAGTCTGATGAACTTTCGATTCTGATCGATATTTAAAGAAGATTTTAAATCTATCCCGGAGCGATCCCCCAATTATTTCTGTGGGAATCTAACCGAAATCTTCCGAAAAAGTTAGATTCTTCAGATGGCGGAATTTTTATTTGGCAGAGTGTGTGTCTAGGGGTTTTTTAGGATGCACGGGTTATAACTTTTAGAAATAAATTAGACAATATAGATTAAAGAAACTAAATAATTTATTATGAACTATAGGAGAGTATTTACACGGGGAATATTATACAGAAAGGAAATTAAGACATGCAATCATTTAAAAGTACAGTAACATTAATATAGGAAAGATAGATAATTCCTTTTAGGAGGACGTTAACGATTAAATGAAACTCATTATTGGATGCGTAGGTGACTTACCGCTAGTTGTGGCGAAGAAACGCGGACGCGCTGATCCGATGCTTACTGTAGTTAGAGGGCCTCTGAGGAAACCAAAACAAGTTAGCTTTTTAATAAGCTCGCTAGATGGCGTTGCTACGGATTGCTTTTTCAATTAACATTGCCGTCCTCTGCAAAGGGATGATCTAACCTTTTACAAAAAAAAAAGAGAAAGTTCTATGGGATATCCTACATATATATATTTATAAAGATACATTATATATGTACAATTTTAATTTTTAAAATTTTTTGTTGAAGAAATAGTTATATATTTTTATGTTAAGAAATATTTTTAAATGATACAAAATTGATGTGTAATACAGCCGTAAATCTATATTATTGACTTCTATCTTCTGACTCAGCATGCATTATTACGGGAATAGAATTGTTTCAAAAATGTCTTATTGTGTGGCACATTGAATAATATTGGTAGATTGGTTTGGCACGCCTCAGCTAAAATGTTGCCGACCTCTGCTACAGAATTTGTCGTTAATAAAACATCAAATAAAATTAGAAACATCTTTAATCTTGTCTATGAGCCATATGATCAACGTATTGTCCTTAAACTATTGATTATGCTTTTTGAAGGTAATTATTAAAAAATGAATAATCACCTATCACTTAACGGATTTTGTTAATCTGATTATTTGGAAGATTAGCACTTATTTTTAAAGATATATTCAGAAAAACTTCTGAAAATAATCGTTCCAGTCAATTTTTGACTGATAAAGAAAATCATATTAAAAGTTTTTAGAAATGTAAGAAAAAAATAGTGAAAAATCGATTAAATTAGCTCTAAAATTTGATTATGTAACAAAATTTAATGGGTTCTACAATTAACCTAAGCGCTTAGGTTTTTCTTTTTAGTTTGCCTCTTAAATTTTTGCGCCTCAGTTTGCTTTATCTTTCCCTTTAAATTTGTATCTCATTTTTTATGTGTCAAAATTCTATGTTTCTTAAATGTCATCTTAAGTGATGCGTTGAAACTAAAAATTTGTTTGTACTCGAATAAGGACTTTGCAAAATCGTCGAGGGTCATTTGCTAATTTTTATTAGATTTCTAAATATTTTTAAAAATCTACTGTTATAGATAGTAACTTTATTCTTGTACTTTATTTTTATGATGTTTCAAAAACAAACAAATACTTTATTTTACAAATTGATTGAATGCGAGAAAGCTTCCATTTCAAAAATTTCAGCAGCAACGAAAACTCAAATCTCTGGAGGTTTCCCGCTTGGATAGTTATCCTACATCTCGGTCCGCTTGAAAAACTTACCCTCACACGAACTGAGCGCATGGAATCGGTATATCTCTTAATATCCCACGATCCAAACTGTAGGATGATTTATGAGACATACGCACCATAAAACAAAGATTGAAGTCAGACTAGCTGAAAGGGAATGGGATTTTAGTTGCTCAGACTCTTAGTCGCTCTTTTTACTGACCGTGTCTCAATTCGAGAATTGACACTTTCATCTTTCCTTTGACCATCTGAATTTTTTGCTTATTGTCTAAAGACAAGCATTGGCTTTATTTTATTTTTTAAGCCTTTGAATTCTCGAAATATTTTATAACTTGTGGGGCATTTTTTGTTTGCTTCATGAAATGCATATATTTTGTTACCATTCAGCCATGTTTACTTCTAGATTCGTTCTGCGTATTAATTCCATGATTATGAAGAAAGAAAAAAATACTATATGAATTAATATAGCTTGGTTTGACCCCCCATTATAGTAAAGTTTGCAGCTACTGAAATTTTTGGTATTTTGAAAATCGTTCTCATAAACTTTATTTGATATTATTTATGTAAATAAAGATGTAATTGATGTGCATCTAGTGATATACGGTTGGTGTTTCAATTGAAATTAAATTATTTTCATTAATTTAAACTTTTCATTAATTTAAATTAGTATTCCAATAATCTTATGAGCTTGAGAATGTTAAACAACCATTCTACAATATTAATTCTTTCTCGGATATGTAATTCTTGATATGTATAGGATAGGTAGTTTTTGAGATTAGACCGCATAAAGCATATAAAAAAAAATCAAATTTCAGGTTTCAAGTTTCTGTTAAAGTTATATTTAAGAAGAAAAAAATAAATGTTCTATTTAATCATTTCCTTGATAACTGCCCTTTCGTCAAGTTTCTCATATGTTGCGTTGCGTTCAAAGTTATAAAGGTAGCATCTCTTGCATTAGTCTCGGACCTCATATTTTTGAGCATGACACACAAATTGGCAGAATCCAAATTTCCATATCGTTTAACGAGAACTGTCGGTCTAAATTATTTAATGCCTAGCTGTGTTTTTTTCTTTCAATATTTTTTTGCACTTGAGCATCATTAGTTTAAGTAATTCTTGATGTATTAAAATCGCAACACACACACACACTCACCCGATCAATCTATTTCGACTCAGGCTTCGAGTGGGAACAAACGACATGCAATTTGTTTTATAAAGTTAAATACATAAATTCTTTAATGACAGTTTATTAAGAAATTCTATTAGCGTTTATTTGAGAATTGGTATGAAAATATTTGAAGCATTTTGCGAGTTATCTTAATACAAATGATGCTTTTCTTTCTCGAAAAACTGGTCTTTATTTGGTATTGAATCTTATGAAGGAAAAAAGAATTTTGAAAATTTGTATCGAATCGCTTGAGATTAGTATAAACTTGTATGGGAATAAAACAATAATTATGTTATTTAATTTTATAATTTTTTAAAAATAGTTTAAAAATGAAAGATATTGAATACCTTTAGTAAGCAAATATTCTATTGTTTTAAACAAACTTTTTTATATAAGCTTAAAACATTATTTAATATTTCTCAACTATAGAAAACTGCAAGTATAGGAACTTTTCTATCTTTGCTGTAACTGGTCCTCTAAATATTAAGAAACTACTTGGGGTGAAACTGTTCAGAAATTAATTACAGCATCAGCAAAGCTTACTTATTTTATCTTCATGTTTTTATTGAGCTTACTAACCGAAGTCATGTTGCCATCACCAGGAAATGTCAGATCAGTTGCAACGGGGCTATCTTGCACGAAAAACTGACTAGCTCTTGTAATATTAACTGCTTTTTGCCTATCACTATTCTTGCATCAATAACTTTCTTTTCATTCCCTGTCTTCATTTTTATCATAAACCCTTTCACGTTACTAAAAATACTGTTGATGCGTAAACAACTGTTTTCCTCCTTACTTTTCATTGCCGTTTTTGAGTTGGAAAATTCCATTAGTTCGCATCTTTTTTTTTTTGGAGTCTAAAGGGGATCTTGAATAAAAATCACTTAGGCAAAATCCATTTTTATTCACATATATATCAAGGGCAAGCCCATTTAGGCGTGGGGGCTAATGGCCACTTTCCCAAGTGCGATGAGACCATTAAATAAGTGTCCGCTGAAAAGAAATCCTCTGCGCTGTGACATTATTATCGGACCAATATAATTTATTATAGTTAGATAGCTATTTATGGCAGAAAAAAAATGATGGTTTGCGTAAAAATGGTGTGCCTCTTTTTTTTATAATATCCGAATTGTTTTCTCAATTGTTTATTAATTTACAGAATAACTAATGGCTCGAGATGCAAAGATGATGTTATTTAATTTAGTTAATTAAATTTATTTTATTATACGCAATGGAAAAGTACTTACTGTGATAATATTCAATATTTGCTAATTGTGTATTAAATTTATTGCATCCATGTAAAAAATTTGATAAATCTTTAACATATCATTAATAAATTTGATAAACCTTTAAAAGACACATCATTCACGCTGTATCCGAGTGGTCATGGTCTCGAACTCGTGGTTGACGTTATCGAGTTGTTCTGGTGCCACTTTACACCCGCCGTGGAGTGGGGTTAATGCACCTTGGTCAGTGGGTTAATGCAAGGGGTCTTCCCCTTGTCGTGTTGTGGAAGTTTGGAGAATGGGTTGCCAGCTCAGGTGTCGTCCTCTACGGTTGACCGAAGTTCAAAATTACGAGGTCCATTGCTAATAGTGCTTTTGAGTGTGACATTAATAAAAAAAGTCAACCAGTCATTAAAACATAATTGATAAGGATATATTTTTCGGGTTACAATAACCATCTCGATTGTTATATTTTGTTCAAAATTTATTCTGACATTTTTTTTTAATGTTTTTATGAATACATCAATAATGAGGATTCGGTTGAATTCGTCAATTTTACTCCGAATTAATTTTGAACAAAAAATTTATTATTTAACTTAAGAGCGAAAAATAGGTGAAAAGGTGTAACCTTATACAATCAATATGTATTGCTTTGAATTTGATAAAGGATGTGTTTTAATTTTTCAAAATTAACAAAAAATGGATTGATATGGATTAGTTATTTCATTTTTCCTGTTATCTTGTTTTTGCCTTTTGATTTTTGGCTCAAACTAGTTAAAGAGAAAAGATAGTAAATTTGGCCAATTAAAGTTTTTGAGCTTATTTTTTCATCTCAAAAAATTTGTTGGGTTGTGTGATTGGTTTCCTTCTTTTCCAAGACTTGGGAGGTGTGTTTTGTACTTCCCTCCTTTGATACCCTCTTGCATATTCTTAAGTCATTTTAATCCTTCTGCTTGGTCTCTTTTGCTAATGACTTTAAATTCACGTAAAAAATAAGGCGGAAAAAGATAAGAAAAGCCACTGGTAGCATTAAAAGAAAAAATAATAATAATTCAAACACACCGAGCTGAAAATGCGCTTTTGTTATAAGGGCATGTAAAAATGCCATAGGTAGTGACTTTTTTTTTATCTCATTATTTAAAATTCTATTTTACGTTGTTTTTTTTGTTGTTGCTATTTTATTCATTTGTTATGTTTTCGTCGATGGGGGAGTGTCTTTAAAAATAAACGCAAGGTACATAATTTGCTTCGTTTTGGTCCTTTTCTTAAGGGTGACTAGTCGCTCGACGCTTTTTTTCCAGGACCCAGTTACATGCCTGAGGCATTTGAAGTAAATAGTGTTTCATGACTGAAATAAAATATTTTTTGGAACGGTACCGTTTGAAAAGCGATAACAAAACTTATTTATAAGTCAACTTTATTTTTTAAAACGGGGAATTCGTAAAATTCATATTGAAAAGTATTTTTGTAATATATTTTATTGCTGTATGGCTTACCTTTTACGAATTTCTTTTACTCCTTTCTTGAAGTACCTGTTTTTATTTATACGTATATCTTGCATGCGTGTGTGTGGCAACCATTATTTTCATTCCATTTACTACAATATCTATTTTTTCTTTCTTATTGCAGTTTTAGCTTTTTATAAGCTGACTGCATCAGAACCTCGTTAAGGGAAATGACCAAAGAGAGTTAAGAAATTGTTCTCGTCATCATTTGGGTCGTTAAAGGAGAATTCGTAAAAAATAATTCGCTGGAGCAATTCGCGCTAAAAGTATTCCGCATTAAGCATGTTCATGTTTTTCAGCAGTAGTGTGCTGCTTACAAATTTGTGCTATCCGTAAGAAAAATAAGTTTTTGGTCACTACAGAAGTTTTAATTCATTTTTCTTGAAAAGTCATTGAAGAATTTTCTCCAATTAAAATAAATGAAAACAAAATTCAGTATTCATTTATATTATTCTTTTGTTATGAATTTCTTTGGCATTGTTTTCTTCTTACGAATTCCTACTTTTAATTTTGTTTTCTGATTTTTTTCTAAAAAAAAGATAAACATGAATAGAAAATATATTGCGATTACATTTATGCGAAAGAAAAGTTTTATTTTTTCTACTTGGGTTATTTTCGGTAAAAGAAGAGTAATGATATTTTTGCAGCTCTGAGTTGCAGAAGTTTTTGAGAAAACCGAATATAGATCCAAGTGTACCTCAAAAAGTTCTCTTGATAGCATTTAAACCAGATATTTAATATTCATTATGAGTTTTTATGTAAAAAGGCGAATTGAAATGTAGACAATAATACTATTTTTTTTTTTAAATGGTTTTTTTTTCCAACTAAGTCTGTGATTTTTTTATATGTTTAATTTTAATTCTTTGAACTTGGGAAAAAGGTATTGTGAGTTTAACATTAACAAATTAAAATGATTCTACTCGTTTGATGCATTTTCAAAATTTCGACTAGAATGAAGAAACTGGTTTTCACAGGAATAACTTGCTTTGTCAAAACTGCAGGATTGTTCTTCTTTGTGTTAATTAGTTATGGATTTCATTTGATTGCTTTAATCTATTAAATTTATTATGCGTCTTTGTTGAACTTTCCAAGAAATCTTTGTTACGAAAGTTATAAGAATTTTGTTTGTTGTAATACGTGTTTTTTATTCTGATTGAAGAGAAGTTTCTGCTGTTGCAAATCATTGCGGCTTTTTCTTAAGGATGGCCAAGATATTTTCTGAAGAGTAAAATATCAAAATTAAGATTCTTTATTTTGTTACACATTGTTTTAAAATTTCTAATGGTGCTTAGATTCTTGTATATCTAATAATGAAATTTTAATTATCTAGAATCTCTCTTTTATCCCTATTGTTAAGTTGTTTTTTGAAATAAACTTGATATTTGAGATCTCGTAGAAAATACTTTCAAAATTTGTAATTTTCTTTTTTCACGTTTAAAACTTATTTAAAAAATTAGGCATTTAAAGAGATTATTTTGGTCCAGTATATTCAGATGTATCCTGTAGACCACAGGTTTCCATACTTTTTTGTCTCATAGACCCCTTGGCATGTTTTTTGGTTTGGCGTAGCCTGACAACTTACCTAACACTGATTTTTTTTCAAATTTATCAATTTTAATGTCTTTTTGATAGCTGGCAGGGCCGCCGCGTGGGGGTGGCAAAATTGTTCACCGCACAAGGGCGCCTGGGGCAGGGGGCGCCAAAATTTATAGTACTTATAGTTTTTTAATTTAATGTTACTTACATAAAAGTTGTTAATAAAAAAATACTTCCAATTTTGCATGTTTTATATTTTTTTAGCAATTAAATAAGATTTTATTTGTTTGAATTTTATATTTTGATTTAATTTTGTTTTCGTTTTTGTGGATTGTTTTCGTTTCTGCAAAACAAAATTTGATTTCCGATACCAACAATAAAAACACGTTCCGTGTGGAGTTCGCGCTATTATACGGAATGTGTTCAAAATCTAAGTATTTGTAATATGTAACAACAGAAATTGGGAATGATTTTTATCCGCATAAATTTTTTTTTTTTTATGCTGAGAAGATGCTATGGCTCAACGTATTTGTTTTGTTTGTGCTTTTTGTTTGCAATGATAATATATGTATATTTTTAAAATTATCTAAATCGCTTGGTTTTTCTTCTTCAAATCATATTTGGCTTTATGTATACTGTTATTAAATTGTTCTCAAAACTCGAAATAAAATCTTTATCGCAGCTTTTCTCAAACTGTGGGGTGCGCCCTCCAGGAGGGCGTGCTAACCCTACTTGGGGGAGCGAACGTATCGCGAAAAATCGAAAACAAAAGATTTAAAATAATTATCAATTTGATAAAATAAAATTTACATTTTAAAATAATTACAAAGTAAAATACATTCTTATATGATAAAAAAATAAAATACTAATTCCCACTGATATAATACTCAACACTTATAAATGTATCAGTACTGCACAAAGTATTTGATAATTAAGTTATCAATATTCAATTAAAAACAAGTTTTTTTCTAGCGACTCCCCTGGTCTTGTCATATACAAAATATTTATCTTGATAAATTGTGCGGTTTATAATTAAAGTCGTATTGTATTGTAGTTAGAGACGCTTCAAGGCATGGGCCAACCAGGCCAGGATCCAGGGCGCCGCTCTCAATGGGGGCCTCATTTCGTTCTCGACTCCGTGTTAGTAAGATCATGATCCGGATAATTTTAATGTCGTCAAATATTATTCTCGTACATTTCCTTCGAAAAACAGTTAATTTCAAACTGTATGTCAATTCGCAAAAGTGATAAGACTGTATTATATTATGTGATGACCGTGGTCCAGTGGCGTAACGTACGCCCCCCCCCCCCCCCGCTACCAAGCCCACTTTTCCGCTTAGGCGAGCTAGGCACATGCCTAGGACGAAAAAGATTCGGGGGCGCAAAAAATTAAAGGGTGAAAAAAGAGACAAAAATTAAAATTACAGAGAACGTGCAACCGCTCAGTGTTTATTAAAAAGCCAATTATTCTCTTTCATTTTTATATCTAAATTATCAAATCTTCGTTTCACTATTGGCCAAATTATTATGTAAATCGCTTGGCCTTTCTTCCCCAAATCATATTTTGTGTCATGTATACCTGTTGTTAAATTGTTCTCAAATCTCGAAATAAAATCTTTATCGCAGCGTTTCTCAAACTGTGGGGTGTGCCCCCTAAGGAGGGCGTGATAACCCTATTTGGGGGGGGGGAGAAAGCGCAAGCATATTACGAAAAATCGAAAATAAAATATTTAAAATAATTATCAGTCTAATAAAATAATTTGCAATTTAAAATAATTACAAAGCAAAATATATTCTTATATAATAAAAAATGAAATATACATTCAAACTGATATAATACGCACTACTTATAAATGTATCAGTTCTGCACAATATTTGATAATTTATCAATATTTAATTAAAAACAAGTTCAGTAATTTCTAGTGACTCTCTTGGGCTTGTCATATACAAAATTTATTTACAAAACTTAATATTTATCTAATTAGTGCGTTTATAACTAAAGTCGTATTGCACATCGTAGTTTTACCATCAAAGTACATTATAATTGTATTCAGTACATTGTTATTGTAAGAAGTGGGGCGCGATGAAAATTATGACTGAAAAATGGGTCGCAAATATTGAAAGTTTGAGAAGCACTGTGCTTTATCATGATCTACAACACTTTTTGGTATCATGAATTTCTTTAGATTCTAAGCAGGATATCTATACACAAGGGCAGCTGAATTTACGATATCTTCCAAATTTAAGATATAAATATAAAAGGTTACAACATAAATGTAATCGTCGTAATTCAATTGAAAGTAATTTCGAAATTGTAGGAATTTCACTTAAATTCTTTCCGTTGTTTGTTCAGTGTTGCGAACTTTAATTATTGAAAAGTTTTTGTTATTTTCAATATTTTCATTTTTTTTTATAGACTGTTATTTGAAAATAAACTTCAAGTTCCATGAAAACTCTTACCATACTTATTATAACATCTTAAAAAACCTACACAAGAAGCAATTCCTTCCTAATTACATTCTATTTTTAATAACAATATGATTCATAATAAGCTAGTTTCCTGTTTCAATATTTCGCAATCTTCTCATATGATGTAATTTTGTCCCCCCCCCTCCTCTGCTCTTTCACAGATATGTTTTTTTTATATAAATAATTATAATAATATTGTATTAAATTTTCTTGTTCATGCATATTTTTTGTATCGTTTCCTGTCTATTTCGGGGGGCCATTTTGTAGCTCTAAGCCCTCTGTTGGATGCGAGTTCGATCCTCCCGAATAAATTAATAGCTAGGGATTCTCCAAAGACGTTTTATAGCGTAGCATTTCGTTTCTGTTTCCTTTTAACGTCAGTAAATGCTCGAGCACATACAAATCGTATTAGATGAATTGTAAAACTAAAATTATAGATTAAAAAAAAAAGAAAGAAACCAAGTGGGGTGCGTTTAAGCGCAAACAACGCCAAGAAAGAGAAGACAGTAAGTAAAAATTGTAGCTTTGTATATATTTAAAATATTCCCATATTTTTACTTTTTTACTAGATAGAATTCAACCAAGATAGAAGAGCCCTCATTTTTTTTTTTTTTTTTTTTTTTTTTTTTTTGCACTAGGGCCTTTAAATACCTAGCCACTACCTTCAGGAAATCACTTTTTTTCAAAGAGAGAGAGAGAGTTGACGCAATTTTAAATCAGTAATTTCTTTAATTTTACTTCATTCCTTTATAACTGGAAACGGTATTTATGAATTTACTTTTGATTTGTTTTGTATTTTCCCTTGAGTTTTATATTAAATTAATAATTTTGTCATTAACATTTTATCATATTATTCAAAACATACATTTATTATTTGCTTTCCTTTACAAAGGAGGCAGTAAAAGTAATGTTCAGCTTAAGGGGACAGTGGACTTTCAAAAACTTTTTTTTTAATTATTAATTAAGAGTAATGAAAATTTATGAGCATATACACTGAAATACAATTAACTTAAATATATCTTTAAAAAAAATTTTCAACTTAAATTTTTTTTTTAAATTTAAAAAAATAAATAAATTTTAAATTTTTTAAAAACGTTCCATGCGTTTCAATTTTTTATTTTTTAGCTTCGTCTAACATTATTAATGTTTATTAGTACACGTTACACATAACTCGGTATTATTTAACAATTTCATGCACCGGTTAATTTTTTAGAAAGGTTTTTGTTCCTTTTTACTTAATTTTCTGTAAAATATCACATTTCTTACGCTAAAAATGAAATTTAACTATCTAAATGAAATCAAAATTTAAAATGGATACCCAGATTTGTTTATGTACTTATCAGTATTCTTCACGAGAAATTTCAACCAATTTGCTCAAAAATTGAGACGCAGGGAACATTTTAAAAGCACGTAAATCTGAGAAAACAAAGTTTTGAGAAAATGTAATTTTAAAAATGTTTTTCCACTTACCTTTTGTACTTGTTGTTCTGATACTATTTAGCATTCATTTTATTTAATAGCAGACATATTTATAATATGTTATTAATTTACAAGCATAATTTGAAGAGAGAAAAAAAATTGTCAATAGTATGAAATAGTTTCACATGATACAGTTTTTCGGTAGAATATTTTCAACTTTAGTACAAATCAATATAAATTCAATAGAAAAATAACTAAAATTTCCCAGGACCATATGTCTCACCTTCTTTTTTAATGTGCTTTGTAATTTTAGATAATTTAGCCAATTTATTACTAATTCTTTTTTTCTTCCAATCATTAGAATTTTTTTTTTTACTCTGAGCTAAGCGTCGTTTATCACGTTTATGGGAAATAGCCACAGATACTGCACTTAACTCATTGTGTTCAATTGTTAAACTATTAAAACAGCCAAAATTATATCCACTTATGGCAGATATTACACTCATCTCGAGTCGCTTTTTAGAAACAAAAGTTTCTTTTGGGCAGTTTTTCCAAATGACACTGTGAATACTTTCGTTTGCATTCTGAGTTTTTGAAGAACTGCATCGTTCTAATAACTCATTGTTCGCTAGCCTTTGATAAACTGGAAGTATTTTTTCCAGAACTTCTTCTGACAGCTTGGTTTTCATGAGTGAATGTGACATAGGATTTTCATTTTTAGCCAATGCCCTCTGGTAAAAACACCATGATGTTGAACCGGTAGGGCATTTACTATGTTTAGGTGCTTTATCTGTCGATGAGCAATGAAATAATGAAGCTAAAATTGCACCTTTCATTTTCTGTACATCAGGTGCATTTTCTTTTATAGCTTTTCTATAAAAGTTAGTCAACTTCACTATGGTGTTTTCATTGAGGCTACCTTCTTTCCGTCCACCAATAGTAACACCTTTACTCCGCCACTCTGAAATTTTTTTGCGAAGTCCTGTGCCAAGCCTTTTTGCCACATGGTTGATGCATTCTTCTTTTACAATTTTTATGGAGTCACCATACACATTTAATGATGATAAATGTTGATAGGTTTTAGCATCACCATCTGACAAGATGCTCACGTATCGCATACCACAATTTTTAATGGATCTTTTCCATAAAAATTCAGCAGCTTTAACCTCCATTGCATTTGATGATCCAACATAATTTTCGCTGCATTCTGCTTCATGTGATTTGTACCATATGGAGTATTCAGCACTATTTTCTCCAAGATCCCTTTTGGCGGTAGTGCATTCTGGGCAATATTTAGAAAGGATTTCATAATCAATAATGAGCCCAGTCAAAATGTCGATGACAATTCCTATACCATACAATGAGGAATGTCCACGTTTCTGCCATGTTCCATCGTATGAAACGGTGATGTCTATAAAACCATTTGAAGTGTCGAGTAAATCTTCGTGGTGTTTTCGGACAACTTTTCGGGAAATTTCAAGAATGTCCTCTTTGAAACTGCACTTTTCTTCATACAATTTGTGCATACATTTTGAGAATGTTTTCTTATCCATTGCATGAATGCCAATAGCCATAGAGAAAAGTTCTAATGCTGCATGGCCTTTCCCAATTTTAAGAAAAGCTTCAACGAGCTTTTTATTTGCCTCGAAACATTTGCTGTCATCATCTCGAGGGCTAGAGAACACAGAATTGAATAACTTTTTGCAGTTTCTACATTTTAGTTCTATTTTTGTAGAAAAACCATAAGCACCATTACATTCAACATCCAATGTGCACATATCACATTCATCACATTTTATGTTACATAAAAGGGAAGACCACATATCATTATTCATAAAAAACATATGAACTTTTTTCACTAGCACAAAAAGTTGATGTAGATGGAGAAGGAAACATCTGAAATTTGTTGGCACTTGCATTGAAATATTGTTCTTTTTCACCAGAATGTGAACCATCATTGCTAATAGGGTTTTCAGTATGCATAATAAGTGAGTTTTCAGCATGCATAGCACCAGAGTTTTCAGGACACAAAGTACTATCAGAATCGATTTGAATGTGATTTTTTCCCCATCTTTTCTGAATTTTGGATGCACACAAACTCCTTCTTTTTGATGGCCTACCTTTTGGTTTTCTATAACGCCTAGAAACAGCATCCATTGTAAACAAATACAAAACATCTGTGAAGGGAATAAGTTTATTATGTCATTAAAAACGATAAGTAATGTAGGACATGTGGATAAGATAAAAAAAATCAAAGGAGTATCAAGATGCAGCCAAAAAATGCAGTCCTAATGTAGAAACAAAATATAGCGATGTGAACTAGAGACGGGTTATTTCAAAATTTGCAGATAAATTCACAGAAAAAGCTATGCATGGGACAGAAAAATTTAAAAGAGACGATTATTGTACCGTTAGATAAGGTAATCCTTGATTTAAATAGAAAAAGTCAAGTATATATATGCAAAATATAGTAAGAAATTAAAATTTTTGATGGATTTGCAAGATCAAAGTAAGGAGAACATCAACCTGGAGAGTGTACGCGCTATTACTGATTACTATTCAGATGTAGATCACAGGTTCCCGAACTTTTTTTGTCTCATAGACCCCTTGGAATGTTTTTTGGTTTGGCGTAGACCCCCTACTTACCTAACACTCATTTTTTTCTTCAAATTTATCGATTTAAATGTCTTTTTGACAGCTGGTATAGTGCTATTTACTTTAAAAGATTTAAATTTCTAACAGTAGTGAAAAGTATAGTGTTTGAAACTTAAGAGAAGCACACACATTTTAATTAAATTAAAATTTAATTAATAATTAAATTTTTGTTACATAAAGTAATTGAGCAACAAACAAATGCTTTTAATGGTAGGGATGAATCTAGTGTTTCAATAACAAAATTTCCACATTTGTGGCATCAATCTTGTCAGATTTAACCCTAAATCTCATCGATTAATAGTGTCCAATCTTTTTTTTTCTGGAGTTTGGCAACCTTGCTGAAACTCCTCACTAGGAAAAGCAATTAAAAACTTTCTCAAGATATTCCAATATTAGGGATAAATAATACGAATATCTTTTTGAAGCCAAAAATGCTGATATCAGTTTCTAAACTTTACTTCAATATCCCCGTTAGTGTCTATTCCTATCAATTCCTCTCATATTTTGACATTCCTTTTTCGATGGGACCGTATGAATTCATTGCCTACTGTGGTATCACTAAAATCAAAGCATTCTCAAATCTAGTTTCAAAATCTGAATAAAGAGCTTTTAAATGTTAAAGTATGGTAAAATGCGTAATTTTCCTGGCAAATTGTCTGTGACAAATTGAGAAACTGAAAAAACTTGCAACGTTAATTTTTAAAAAATTTTTTTTACTCCTTTAGTTTAATTTTGGCAAAAAAGCCAAAATGATGGCCATTTTAATAAAATGTATGCTGTTGCCTAGGAACTGCAAATTAACCTCATTAAATTTAGAAAATATATTTGTTAAATAAGTAATTGACTGTTGATTAAATTTTCTTTTAAAATTAAAGTCATAATCTGATTAAATGAGAGCCATCATCGTAGACCCCCATTAATACTTCATATACCCCCAAATTATTTTTTCGCTGCCGTGAGCCCCTTGCAAATCGTCATAGACCCCTGGGGGTCCATATAGACCACTTTGAAAATCACTTCTGTAGACGCAAAAAAAAAAAAAAAAAAAAAAAAAAAAAAAAAAATTTGGAAGCACATAGTGCATTTTTTTAAGTGTATCTTAAATGCAAAGATAGTACTTTTCAGAAAAAGTGAAACGAACTCTTTAATAAAAAACGCTTTTATGTATTATACATTAAATTAATTGCACATTAATTAATAATTAAATTTTTTTGTGTACCTAATAATGTTTTAACTATCCTTTAAATTTACAAAAGTAATTTTTAAATTCAAAAAATTGTTCTTTTTTTTGGTTGAACGTGAACATAATTTTTTTGAGATCCTGTAATACATATTTTCATTTAGGTACCATTTTTGAAAAAATTATTTCTTAAATATACAAAATATTTTATACATATGTAAAATAGTTCAGAAAACATAGTTAACCATTCTTTTTAATGAAATCACTGTATAATACGAGGGTAAGTCAGAAAATAAGTTTCCCCTGTCGACTATGGTCAGAGTTGTGTATGAAAGTCGAAACATAGAATGAGATATTAAAGATAAGACATAACTTTATTTTTCCACATAAGTACCTAGTACATTCAGACAGAAACTCAGGGCTTTGCATTCGGAAGAAGCGTTTACTTTTGCGTGAATTTTTTGGAAGTTGGAACCATCAGTGCTACGCGGTACTGTGAAATCCTGTCGAAATTGAAGGAAGCGATTCGGAAAAAAGCTGCCTGGTCTTCTCAAATCTGGCGGATTCGAGAAGACCAGGATAAGTTGGATAACAATGCGAGACCACATTCGGCGACGGCAACGCAAAACCATATTGCAACTCTTGGTTGGGAGCGCGTACAACGTCCACCATACAGTCCTAATCTCCCACCTCGTGATTTTCGTCTGTTTCCGGCTTTGAAGAAGATTCTTGCCTGAAGGCGCTTTGGAAGCAACACTAAAGTCTAACAAGCCATTAAACTCTTCATCCGTTTGCAAAGCCCTGAGTTTTTCCTCGAGGGCTTTTTGAAGGTTATCAAGCGGCATGACAAATGTCTCAATGTACTTGTTACTTATGTGGAAAAATAAAGTTATGTCTTACCTTTAATGTCTCATTCTTTGTATTGACTTTCATACACAACTTTGACTCAAGTCGACTTGGAATATTTATTTTCCGACCCACCTTCATATCATTGAAAAAATTATAAAACTTTGTAATTTTGAAAATTTCTATTTTTTTTTCTTTTTCATAAGTAGAATCTGCTT
The DNA here is from genome assembly GCA_019973975.1 of Trichonephila clavata. Classification (NCBI taxonomy): domain Eukaryota; kingdom Metazoa; phylum Arthropoda; class Arachnida; order Araneae; family Nephilidae; genus Trichonephila; species Trichonephila clavata. The sequence goes on along the minus strand of BMAO01028605.1, from coordinate 171,995 downwards.
TTAAATAATATTTTAACGATATTTTCGACTTAAAGATATTCGTTTGATTTTCTTTTGTCAAACTTTTTCTTCATGGTAGAATTACTTGTTTTTAAAGGATTTATACAGTTTTAAAATTTTACAAACATCAATCAAACATGACAACTAAGAAATATTTCCTATGAAAATAAACGGAAAAAGAAGTAACTGTGTAGCACAAAACAGTATGCAAGCATGCGATACAAAATATTACGTAAATATAAATTAAGGAATTTTGTCACACAACTTGGAAAGGTAACACACGAATAAACGTGGCTGAAAAGTAGTGAGGTTTTTCTTTCAAGTGGAAATAAATAAAAATAATGGTTTACATACATCAAACACGAGAATCTCTCCCTTTAAAATGTTTCAAGGGAGACGACGTCATTTGTTTACACACCTTTTTCTTTAGTTTAATTTCTCACAGTTTGGTATTATTTTATCGAGGAGCATATAAGTTATATATTTTGGAATTCGAAAAATATGCATTATTTTTTTAAAACTAAAAATGAAAATCTGATTGTGTATTTAAGCCATTATGTCTTATCATTAATGTCCCTGTTTTATTTTTAATTCTGCTTTTCTGATTTAATTATTAAACTTGGGGGGGGGGAGAAAAATTAGATACTTTTTTATAGCTGTTATTTCAAAAATATTTCTGTTGGAAAATATATAACTTAAAACTGTTTTTGTGTACGGAGATAAGGACCGCGTAAAAGAAAATAAAGGTGGGGAGGGAATCCTGAAACTTCATAAGTAGCTATAAAATATATTGTTTGCTACACATATTAATTCTTTATGCGGTAAATAGGGGCCACACATAAAAAGCTCCACAGAAAAGCCTCACAAGACGTAGCTACAATTTAGTTTTTCTAAACAAGAAATAATTCCACATAGAAAATGTGTAAACCAAAGCCACACGATGTAGCAAGAAATTGGGTTTTCTAAACAGGAATAATTCCACTTAGAAACACACACACCCCGCTCAAAAATAGGAGCGCATAAACATAGGTTTGAATATACTGAATAAAATATTAAAAGATAATTATGTATTTCATGTAAAATGCTTAAAAAAATAGAATATTTAATAAATACATAAATATACCAGTTGTAGATGTCCGCGCGCACTCTGAAGCAACGTGCAATTTTAAACCACGGTTCAAACTATGAGAGTGGGAAATATTGATTTTAAACCTTGTTTGAGTAAGCTACTTCACATCACTAATACTTTAAACTTATTTTTCTGACTCTTTTAACAGCATCAAGGGCAAAATGCTCTCCTGTATTGTGGTGGTCGAGGTAACGGACTCGTTGCCGGCGTGTCATGAATTCGAGTCTAGCACCGCTGAAGAACCACCGTGTAGGGGAACGATGCACGTTAAATCTGTCGAGAGCTCAAACGTCCTCCCGTTGGTGTGGTATTTAGGAGAGGAAAGATGCCAGCTCAGATGTCGTCCTCGTCACTTGACCATGGTTCAAAATGACGAGGTCCGTCACCAAAGCCCTCGCGTAGCTGAACAGAGCGACATTAATATTCACTCACTCATTCTGTTCCATAATTTCAGGGCAGCCAATAGTGTTAGCTCATTGATCCTTCTCGACCAATAGCAGACGAGTCTCTCGTCCGCTTGCTTGGAAAAATTTCTACCACATCAGGTGTCCCCGAACAGTGCGTCGAAAAATTCACTCACTCCTGTATTGTGAAATAAGCATTGTAAACAAACCAGTTTTACCATTGATTAAATTGAAACGAATAAAAGGAGCACTTAATAATAACAAAAGAATACAATATAAAATACTGCCAGGTTTTTAATTGCTTTTTTTTACGTTTTGAAAGATCTTATAAATTATTTATTTCGAAACAGCACATTTTCTTTATCTCTTTTATTGTAAAGGGAATTACTCGCAAAACTAGAAATTATCTTCCGTTGCACCTTTAAAAATGGAATATTCTAGCGTTTTGTATTTTACTGCAAAAGCTGTAAAATGTTGAAAGAATTCCGTAAACATTTAATAAAATAAACTGCTTCAAAGAAAGCTGTGACAAAATTCATTTAAAAAGCTTTCGTTTTTGTGTTTGTTCGCTCGAAACATTTTGGGAAGATTTTGAGTTAATTAACTCTTTAAGTAAATGTGTTATTAAAATTAACGATGATTTTGAAAACTATTGTTGGAAAATTTTGAAATAGATTTAACTCAATTAACTTTTAAGTAAATGCTATTAAAATTAATGATAATTAGTAAAATCATAGATTTTCATTTCAAAAGATACGAATTGAATAAAAAGTTTTGAAATGGTGATGCATGTACCTTTAATTTTATTTAGGTATGTATTAAATTTAGTACGTCTTAAAAAAAATAAGGATTAATGAGTCAAAAAATAAATTTTTCTTAATTTTTAAAGAAAATCTTGTGCGAATTACAAACCAACGAGTGGTTAATATATAATTATGATTTTTTTCCAGTTCTGTAGATTGTTGCCAAACTAGTGATTATATGTTGAAAAAGATCATTTTGTGTGTTGTCACAATTTGGAAAATTGTTTTTATTCCCTCTAACCTTCTCGCTCCCGTCAAAATGACGGGACTAGGTTTCGCTCTCTATTTATTGTGCCTTGATATTTTCGGGTTGGATTGTTCAAAAACAACACAGCTAAGAGACCTTTTTTTTATTTCTTATTTAATGTATCCAATCTCGGTACCAGACTATGATATAATTGAAGATAGGTGGTTTATTTTCAAGTAGTTTATCTCTTAAACTACAGTTATTTTGATAGAATTTTCTTGAATAAAAAATAGGCATTTTTTATTGGTTTTTTTAACCTATGTAATCATTAAGCAATTAAAGTAGAATTCATCCCCTCCATCAGGAAAAACGGGAAACGAACATCGAAAAATGTTTTCATAGTTTGAGTCAGTTACAAAGTGCTAATCCAAGATTCAACATTAGCGAATGTAAAAGAAAGCGTATATTGATGATTACTTCACACAGATACTTTTTTTTTTTTTAACTTGGAACACATTCAAAAATATCAACCACTGGCTTGAAAATGTAAAGGCCTTTTAAGTTGAGTATTTTTTTGAGGGGAGGGGAATTTAGAATATATAAAGTTTTTTTAGCGAGCTTATTCATGAAATTTTTTTTAAAAATTACATATATGAATACTAGTGCATATTATTGTGTTCCATAGGTAATAAAACAAACCTGGGCAAGGTTTACTCAGCCTCTCATCCCTTCGGTGGGTCGATAAATGAGTTCCAAACTTGCTTGGGAACCAAACACTGGGGGTTTTGCGTCAGACTGACCACCTGATTGAAACATCTGCTCATGCACCTCAGCGCCCAAGGTCTCGTAAACTGAAATGGGCACAGTAGGCCTTGTCCCTCATGAGCTGTTGCGTCACTGAGTTTAGTTTATAGATAATAAAAATATGTGAATGTGTGTTATATATTCTGCCTTAAAAAAAAGTGTTAACCCCATAATTTTAAAAGAAAATGTGCACTCTATAAACGCAAAAATTCTAATTTTTTTTTTGCAAGCATTTTAATTTTTGTGTTTTTATATAAGTAGAAATAATGACAAACTTTACGTGGACAATAAATAGATTTAAATTTAGGTGACGGATTTTTAATTTTAACTTTTTTTTAAATTTTAGACTTCCTTAACTCTAATCCTTTCGTCTTATAAGATCTTTTTAAGTTCATCTTTCATTGAACATGCATTTGCGAAGCTTTAATAAGATGCATTTAAATGTACACTGCTTTTTCAATTATGTATTAAATTTAAAAATCATCTTGTGAGTAAAATCAACGAATACTAAACCTTATATGTCAAATGTCTTCCATGGCTGAATAATGTTAAAAAGCACGGCGAGAAATTCAACATTTTGTATATTTAGACTCTTGTAGAATATTTATATTCTTTGTATTTTTTAAAGTATTTATTCTAAAATTAAAGTATAAGTATCGGAAAACTAAAACATTTAATAAATGTCGCCAAGATTCTAATAATGATCGTAATATAATTGCTCATGGACAACATTAATTACCTGCTGAAACTAATGTGATGCGATTCTACTGTATCATTAAGTATACTGTAATTAAATTAAGATAAAATTTACAAACACTGAAAAGTATATTTATAGAAATTTCATACAAAGAAAAGAGTAATAGGTTCGTATAGAATTTTTAATTTTTTGTGTTGGGAAAAAACGTTTGCTAAATATTTTAAATTCTATGTTGTTTTCATTCCATATTTTCAGAATTATTCTGGAAGTGGTGGCATTTCTTAAAGCTCTAGGGAATTGCTGGAAATACAAAGAAACTGTTTGAATGTTTTGGGAGTTATCTTCGCTACGATACCGCAAACCATACCCACAGTAGGAAATAACTAACTGTATATATTTTCCCCTTGATGTGTTAGTACAGACAAATAGAAACATGTTAGGATAATCTCTCTCTCCCCTTTATTCTTCTCTTCCTTATCAGGCAGTGAAGAATTCGGGAAAAGAAAAATCTTAAATTATATGACGTGAATGAGAGTTGGGTTGGTTTAAACTTTAAGGAACTAAGTTTCACAAAAGTATTGTGTGAAATTTACGTACACGCTATTATATGTTTAATCGTATAAGTTTTTTTTTCTCATGTAAAATGAATTAAATTATTTGTTATTTTTAAAAATTTCTTTTTATCTGGTATTCGCATTTTCAGAATTTGGAGAACTTTACTTTCGTCGAAGGATGTATTTAATAGATTACAACTTTTTATTAAATTGTTAATTTTTAAAGGTTAATTAAAAAGGGATTGAATTAATTATTAAATAGAACTTATTTTGAACTTAATTCATGTGTTTCTCATTATTATTTTGTTAGGGTGCAGTTTGAATAAGTAAATTATTGTAAGGATTAAAAATTATTAAAAATGAAAATAATTATTTAAAATCACTGAATTCTGATAATTTAGTTCGTTTCAAAGCTTTTCTTCGCTTAATATTGTACGAAAAAAAGGCATGGAAGATATATATGTACTAAATTGCTATATATCTAACTTAATACTGAAGAATATGTAGGAAAATAACAAGACAGCGCTGATCAAAGTAGAATGGTCTCAGTAATGTTATATCAGGCTTAGGATCAAGATCAGAGCGCGTTGAACATTGTTCCAAAGCGGTCAATTTCCTCTCTTTATTTTCTTGTATAACTGTGCTGAAATAAGAAGAGAAAATACAGCTTATTTATTTTTACAAAAAAAAAAAAAAATTATTAGAATTTCGAAAAATAGAAAACATTAAATTATACACTATTAATGCGCACACGCACGCACATAATGATTTCATTGTCACTTAGGCAGTATCGTAACACATAGAAAAGTGTAAGCTTGTTCTCCTACAAAATTTTTTGATTTTCAGCGTAATCCAACAAATGGAAAGAGTAAGAAAAAATGTCAGTCTTTGTAGGCTTGGCAATATTCTCCAATTTCCCGTGAAGTTAGTGATGTATTCTCGACCCAAAACTGAGACGGCTTCACTTCTTGGATGGCAGCCAAGCCTTGCATACGTCGCAATCATGTTGGAGGTGCCTCCCTACTTTTCATTCACGGAGATCGATCAGAATTCGCCGATAGATGTCTTGCTTAGCAATCGATGTCCGAGCCAAAGATAAAGAAATAAAAAAAAAAAAACTATAATAAAGTTAAACAAGAAGTTTTGTTTGTTTTGACGTACCGAGTTAGACCCACTTACAGAAGAAAGTGACTTCAGAAAGGTCTGAAGATTGCAATGTCTTACTTTTTTCTCTCTTTTTGAAATCAAATTTAGAAGATTGCTTTCACCGTTTTTTAAGACTGTGCTCTCTTTTGTAATTTCTTTCGCAATGATGTGGTGAACGAAACAATTTAAGTTTTATGCCCGAGGCCTCCCAGAAATTGAGTTCTGACCCGTCTGGCTTAAAATAATAATGGGAATATTACGAAAGTTCTGAGGAATATTATTTTTAATATGCTTATTAAAATCGACATGTAAGTGTGAAAAAAGTCTAAAATTGTTTGATACCACTTAGACTACTCGAAAGCATTATTAAAGTATGAAACCTTGCCTACTATAAGGGGCAGAAATTGTCCTAAATTTTATTCTTGAGAATTATGACATTTGAAAAAGATTAAACTTAATCACATAACTCATATGCAGTCTATTAGTTTTCTACAAGTGTTCTGCTTATATATTGTTTCCGAGAAATGTGTTGAGTAGGGTACTTCGTTCTCTTCATTCCGAGATCCATCGCCTAAAACCCTCGTATTGCTTCTAAGTGGGACGTTAGTAAAACAATCAATCTGAGTGGTCACGGTCGCGATCTCGTTGCCGGTGTTGTTTTTGTTGAGTCCTGGTACCGCGAAGAACTCGCCCTGTACCGATGCACGTTAAAGCTGTCGAGGCTCAAAGTTTTTTCGTTGCAAGTTTGGAGAATGAGGTACCAGTTTAGGTGTCGTCCTTGTCACTTAACTGTAGTTCAAAATTAGGAGGTCCTAAATAGCCTTTGTGTTGCTTCGAAGTGCAGTCAATCAACCAGCCAAAAATGCTTTAGAAAGATATTGAACGGATGTAATAATAGCATTATTAAATACCTAAAAAATATAGAAGAAAACTGTTCTATTATGAAACGTTTTAGTTTAAATGCAGAGTTCATTTAGATTTTTCGATCGTGTTTTTTCATATTAATATCAGCTATTAAGTGTTTTGGGTTGTTTGAAATCCTTCAGATTTTAATTGTGATTTAGTTTTCTTTATTTTCCTTAAAATATTTTTTTTCTCTAAAACCGTACGCATATTAGAAACGTCTATTTAATTCGCGAAATAAACATTTCGTTAAACGCACACACACACAAAAAAATGTTCAGAAATATTTATGTGAGGTCCAAAAATTCTCTCCGGTACATTTCTGTCACTTGCATCCGTTGTTCATGGAACCCCACTGATATAGAAACGATGTAGATACAGTGCAATTTCATTAGAGAAGGGAGGGGGAGACACACATGTATGTGATCTTGTCCTTTATTCAATCAAGCGTAAGAGCAACGTTACATACCTATGCATTATCCCAGTAAGAGTAAACGTTATGTTGACTCATCTCATAATGTTCTTGGTTTTTACATTGTTGCCCTATTTAGAATATCTGAGGAATGAAAGTGATTTCCCTTAGATTTGCTACTGAAGTAGATATATTATTTTACTGCTCGGATTCACGCACACACACAATCATAATTTATAGCTCTTTATCAATGTTTTTACTATATTTAGGATTTTCTCTTTCGAGTTAAAAGATGGTGAGGTAACCAAGTTTTTTCCAGTGGTTTTACTTTTCTATTTTAAGACTTGGCTATGACAGTGTCCTACAGACAAAGAAAAAAAAAATGATTTTTTTCAGTTTTAGCATTTTTTAGCCAGATAATATAGAAGAATAAAAACTTCAAATGTGTGCTTGTTCTCGGCAATAATTCTTTGACATTAGAAAATTGGCTAGAAAAAAATGCTTTGATTTTGTTTATGTGCGGTAGTTGGCACAATTTTTTTTTATTAAATGTGTGTAAATATATAAAACAGTTCTTTTGTGGTGGATGTATGAAAGTACGCTTAATAATTCGAAAAGCTGGACGTATATCACTATAATCTTGGAACATTCTCATTTTTACAAGCCCTAATTACAATTTTATTAATTTAGAGGTCGAGACAAAGTAGTTGGATTGCTATTTTTGTATGAATTCTTCTCTTTTGAATCTGAAATGATTGTTTAAAGAAAAATATATTAATATATGTATCGATGAAAAGATTGCATTTTGTAAATACTCCAAAGGACAGTTATTTCTTGAATATAAATTTATTAAACTAAAAGCATCTTGTATTGTATCTCTCCCGAGCTACCTATTTACCTGGCGAATATTGTTTCTTCCGACTTAACATACACTATTTTTGTGTGTTTTAGAAAATCCAGTCAACAGTATGGTTCGAAGAACACTGTTCACTTTGAAAATGACGCAATTGGAAGGATGTGTGTGTAGGTGGGGGAACATGTGTGTGTGTCCCGTTGTGACCTTCCTCAGAGCCAATAAGAGCCGTTTCTTTTCTGAGGGCAGACACGTAGTAAAAAATGGAAAACTGCCTCTCCTTAAAGGAAATTGGAGGATTTTATCACGTCGTCTCTGAAACGGCGATTTTAAAAGAGCTCGTTTTTTAGGATACAAAAGATTCCTGGAATTGATTGCATTTTTATCGCTCTGTCTATCCTCACCTGATGGACACGTTTCCTCACGACGCTTAATTAATTCGCTTTGTTCGACACCCTGTTGGGTTTCCCCCGTGCGTACATTTAAATCCATGTCAAGTTGCTTTGAACTCCGCTCCCTTTTTGATAAAAATGTCTGCTCTTTTCTTGGATTAAATTCCGGAAAAAATATAATTAGAAAGATTTACGAAGAGGTAAATTTTGACAATGTAAAAACGTCATGAACTTGCGAATTATGGTAATATTAAAATAATTTGATACAGGTCTGAATTTTTTCTCGGGTAATTTTTGGGGAATACATAAGAAATACATAGATGCTTCTATCTATGCTTTATGAAATAAAACTTTTTATTTATTTTAACATTTTGCTTCGAAGTTACTCTCGATGGTAACTTTTTTCTTTAAAAATTGCGTTGTGGACTTTGTACGAGGGAGAAAGGCTTGTATGTGTGTCTGCTCTTTAAGTTAAAGCTCAAGTTTTTGTTAAAGGAGAATGGAATGTGTGTTTTTAGATAATGCTGAATTAGAATTACACTGGTGGCGCAAAAATTAAGGACGAGACGGTTTTTTCAATATAACTTTGTACAAAAGCATTTCAAATCAACACATTTAATACCGTAAGATCCCCAATACGTAAGGACATGAGTAATGTAAGCAACACTTACTAAAAGAGAAATCAGAGGGATAAAAAGAAGCTTTATTGAAAAAGTAGCATGGAGCGCAATGCGACTGAAGGCCGAAACATCCCTGTGATGGGTGTCCAGCAAGAAATATCCGGTCTTTAGTAGGGTATATGATCTCCCCTGACTGCTAGGCAGGTTTCACAGCGTCTGACCATGCTGAGAATGAGGGTGTCAATGAGTTGTTGAGGCATTGCTGCCCATTCGTCTTGCAGCGCCAATCGAAGCTCCGGAATCGTTACTGGTGGTAAGGTACGAGCTGCCAAGCGTTTGCCTAGAAAATCCCATACATGCTCGATGGGATTGAGATCCGGAGATCGTGCCGGCCAATCCATACGTTCAATATCCTCACTCTCTAAGAGCTGTTCGGCAGCTACTGTGCGATGACATGGTGCATTGTCGTCCATGAAAAGGAACTGCGGACCCATAGCGCCTCTAAAAAGACGCACATATGGAAGAAGAATCTCGTTACAATAACGGGTCCCGTTGACTGAACCTGCGTCGAAGATGTGAAGGTCTGTACGACTACCAAGCATGATGCCTTGTAGCGGTACCATCTATATAAGCCAGTAACTACCTCCGCACCACGGTGATCATTTTGGTGTAGTGGATAAGTTACTCGGCTTCGGATCCAAAGGTACCTGGTTCTATCCTACCGGATAAGCGCGCCACTTCAGCCTCCCCAAACGAGAACACCGCCACCTCCATACCTGTCCCTTTCAATGATGTTCGAGGGATGATTGCGGCTTCCCCGCTCTCTCCAGATGAGTATGCGATGAGAATCTCTACTCAGACTGAATCTGCTCTCATCTGTAAAGAGTACTCGTCCCCATTCATTGTCTCTCCAATTCCGGTGTTCCCGGCACCACAGAGAACGCCTTCTCCGATGGGCAGGCGTTAGAGGTACACACCGTACAGGGCGTCGTGCAAACAGACCACCACCGTGCAGTCTTCTGGCCACGGTAAAACGCGATATCGGTCGTCCAGTCGCCTGTGTCGTGTGTCTAGCGATTTCTCCCGCTGTCTGCCGCCTGTTTCTTCTGGCCTGCAAGGCAATATACCGGTCATCTGCGGGTGTGGTTCCTCGTGGACGACCACTACTGAACCCCCGGATAGCTGTTCCTGTAGTTTGAAATTGTCTCCAAAGTCGTGAAACGATGCCGTTAGCAATTCCGAACTCTGCAGCCACACTTGTCACACTGCGACCTTCCTCCAACTTCCCAATGATTTGACCTCGGGTAAAAGCATCCAGATGTCGTCTAACAGATTGATTATTCGCCATTTCTCGCTGAGGCAGCAACTCGGTGTGATTTTAACTTCTATACGGTGTGCAATCTCTTTGCCAGAAATACTAATCTTACACCGACAACATGCTTTACTACTCAGACATTCCCCCATTACGTCTACCTGCATATCTGCGGATGTGCTACCGTACATCACCTCACTTAATCTCCTGATTGGTCTTTCTGTCCGCTCTGCCTCTTCGTTCAGCTGATATGCTAATTTTTCGACTTCGTCCTTAATTTTTGCACACCAGTGTACATCCCTTAAATTTTATCGCTATTTAAAGCCAATTATATTAACTTCATTTCGGTGATATGTCTTTTTTCATTCATAAATTGCTCAGTTTCATTCCAAATTTCTCCTTTTTTTTCATGCCTCACGTTCTATGTCTGGAAATTAAATTGAATACAATTTATTTAAAAATAATTGACTTCTTGTTTCGATTCTATTCTGTTCGCACTCTTTCATTTATAAAAGATATTTGTTTATTTATGTTATCTATTTATACATATACGAGCGGGTATCGTTAAGCTGTAGTTATTGCTTAAATAATCGAAATAGAAGCTTAATTTTTTATACAGTTGACTTCTCTTCTTAGTCACCGTTTAGTTTTATTCTTTTCTCTCAGCGTTTTTTGACCTTTTAGAAATCCCAAACCCCCCACCCCTAGCTGGTTTTTTGAGTTATAGGAAGTAAAAAGTCACTTGAGGCGAGATCAAGAGAGTAGGGAGGATGTGGCAAAACTTTAAAGGCGCACGCTTTGATTCCTCAACTACATCTCCCGATGAGTGAGCAGGTGCTAGAAGACGGACGTCTTTAGTGATCATGCTGCGCTGTTTCTTGATCAGAGTATCAGTGTGCAAGAGGCATTAGTGATTGGTTGACCCTTCTCCAAGTAGTCTTAAAATGGCTGCACAACAGTCTTAAAAAATAGACTTGGCTGCACCTTAACCTTCTCGGGAAGGAGTTGAGACGCTTTGCTTCGACTCCCCTTGTTCATCTGTTGGTTGTCCGAGTCCTATTGATAGATCCGAGATTCTTCCATGATTAACAAGCGACCAAAAATCCTCATTTTTTCCAAGAGATAGGAGTAATTAAGAAATATAATTAAGGATTTTTTTAACAGTCCATGTTTGTTTTGCATCAAGATTAATTCAGCATCTAAATTCAATTTAGCTCAAGTATCGATTTAGCATATGTTTAACCTTCTCTGAATTAAATTTTAACATGTTTTTCGCGGGAGTATTTCTTTCTGCTAATTTTAATACAACTTTTCTGGCATTAAGGTAGGAGCTTCCTCTTAGGACACGGGTTTCAAATCTTGAATGGATTTTCCTCTGCCTTAGTTATTTCTAGACAGTGGTCACTTCGGCCTACTCTCATACGTGACTCTTGCTTGGATCAGTCTTCCATCAACCTTTTTCTGTATCCGTTGGCAACTTCTTTTTATCGAATTTCGACGTCCCCCTTCTATCCCGATTTCCTCATCTTTTGACTTTTTCTTTTGCCTCCAAAAGATTTTTGTACGTGCTCCGATTGCTCAACATTGGCAAATGTTTAATAAAGAGAAAAAATATCGATTGAGTTGCGAGATTCTTTTATATGATGATTCGAAAAATTCATTAAAAGGCACTTGAATTTGAGATTCGTATAATTAATTTGTCGGAGATGTTTTTATGCAGTTACCGTTCAACTTCATTCAATCTTAATGGCATTTTTTCGCGTGTTTTATGAAATCGTTGGAATGCAGAAAAAATTTAAGAGATGTGAGTGGGATGGTCTTGTCGGGATTAATGAGTTAAAATAAAATTAAGCTTTCGAGTTAAGTATCTCGAAAATATACATTTCTCTTTGTTTTTTACCCACTTTTCTTAAAAATAGAATCGAACCTGTTGTAGGAATCTGCGGTATTTAATCAATATGCATTGAAAAATCAATAGGTTTCTTCATTTTATATGTATAAAAATTTTAACTGCATGTGGTGTTTCTTTTTATTCTGTTAATCTTTATCCTTCGCTCCTTAAACAAGGTATACATAAACTAATTTTTTAAATTTAAATATGTTTTTTTTCCGGTTTTGAATTTTCTAACGAAGTGTGATTTTTATGTTTCAAATTCAGCCTTTTGTTAGTTGGATTCATTCTTCTTCATAAGCTCAACAGCCGTTTGCAGGCCAAGGCTGATCCGCTGATCCTTCTCCAGTGACCCTATCAGTCACAATGGCCTTCCATCGGTTGATTCCCATTAGTTTGAGGTCCTTTTCAACAGCATCTAACTATCGTGTAAGGTGGTCGTTTTCTACTTCTGATTTTCGAAAAAGTTACTTTTTTGGTAGGAAAAGTATCGGCATATCTGTACATATGGCCCAACCACCTAATGCGTCATGCTTTTTTTAGCGCGTTTTTCACGTAGTGGAACAAAAGCGCTATTAGGACGCAAATTTCGTCTTCGTTCCATATTTTGTCGTACCTTTTTCTCAGCCAATAAGCAACCAATTGACCTCGGGTTTTTGGCATTTGGTCGCATTTGTGCCCTGGATGAGCCGAATCATATTTAAATTTAATCATTTAAAAAAATTTTTTTAGTACAATACTACTTTCTGTTAGTAAAAAAATCATTAGTTGCATTATTGTAAAATACACCATGTGAAAAACGCGCTAAAATTACTTAACCATGCCAATGATTGTTATCTTGTTGTTCTTACAATGTCAGTCCCGCCATATTTCCTGTAAATTTAATGATTGTAAAGAATTCCCCATTCACACATTGTTCTCTTGAATAAGTCCAAAGATTTTCTTTAAGATTTTTCTTTCAAAAATGAGCAACTTTTCTTCTGCTTTAGTGAGGGAGGGTCCAACCTTCACTTCCATACAGAACAATAAGCCTGATTAAAGTTTTATATATGCTCAACTTGGTTCTTATAGAAATACACCTAGACTTGAATTGGTGTTAAATTCATTCGATGATGTAAATTTTGAAACAACTTTCATATTAATTGGAATCACAATTTTTTAAAAATTTATTAATTTAACATTGAATATATGTGGAAGTGTATTAAATAATATCCGAACAATATCTTGCAAAAATATACGCATAGCCACAGTATAGTAAACTCATTATTTTATTGTAATTGACGTTCAGGTTTTTTTAAGAACACTTCTAGCAGCATTTGGTGAGAGAGAATTTGATTATATATTAGTTAGATTATAGTGCTTGCAATATCTGTAAAAAATGTAATTTTTAGTAATTTTTTTTTTTTACTGGAAAAACTTTAACATCCTGAATTTTCTTTTGTTTTTCTCATTTTTTATAAAACATTTTTAATAATTTGTAGTATGAATCCATTTTTAAACTATCTCATTCTCTTACACATACTCTCTTTCTCTCTTACACATACTCTTTCTCTCTTACACATACTCTCTTTCACATACTCTCTTTCTTACACATACTCTCTCTTTCTCTCTTGCACATACTCTCTCTTTTTCTCTCTATATGTATCTCTGTATGAAAGTTAAGGATTTATTAATTTCTAAATTAAGGCTGTATTGTTTTTTTTTTTAAATAAATGTTCAAAAACTTATCGTTATTACTTATTACCAATACTTCTCTATTCTTGAGTGGCCGCAGTAGCCGAGTGGTCAAGGTATCGGATCGTGGCTGGCATGTCACGAGTTCGTGCCCAGTACCACTAAATACCCGCCGTGTAGGGGAGCGATGCCCCGTTAAATCTGCCGAGAGCTCAAACGTCCTCCCGTTGGTGTGGTGTGGTAGTTAGGAGAGAGGGTGCCAGCTCAGGTGTCTTCCTCGTCACTTGACCGTGGTTTAGAATTACAAGGTCCGTCGCCAAAAGCCCTCGTGTAGCTGAACAATGCGACGCTAGTATTCACTCACTCACTCACTCTCTATTCTTGAAATAAATATTTTTGTATCCTCTTATAACTAACTATATGAAGATCTTTCAGAAACTGAGTATTTATAGTTTGAGATTATCCTTCTTTGAGAATTGTTAAATATATAAATCCCTTATAACTGAGAGAAAGAGGAGTTTTTTACTCTGAAATTTCTCAAGTAAATGAAATTCGCGTTGGGGCTATAAGAATAAAACTTTCTTTAGAAACTTCGACCAAATAATTTTTTAAAAAAATTTTAATCTTAAATAGTTGATTTACTTTAAATGTTTTTTACTAATACTAGAACTATTACAAAAAACCACTCTCGCAATTGCAATTTCCATATTCCATCAAATAATGAAGGATTACTTTAAAAACTTTCGTTTAAATTAAACGTTAGCATTTTTTGTTTTATTATTTTTTTCTTTAAAATTTTTTCCTTATTTTCTAATGAGTATTTTCTTTGAAGGCCCGGAAAAAAGGGAATATTTATCTTGCTTTTAAAACATATCGCGTGTTTTGTTTGTCGGTTTGAATGTGGGCGTATATAGCTTTTCCCCGCATACCATGTGAATGCATGCTGAAAAGCAAGTTTTACAGAGACTGGAGAGAGCGAAGTTTTTGAGTCTCATTAGTTGATTTCGTCCTTCCATTTTCTTTTATTTTATCACATTAATAAAAAATTGCTTTTCTTTTAAACTAGATTCCTTATAAATATTTTTCGGATACGACCCAGAATAGTTAAGCGAGATTTTTTTATACGTTCATGATAATAAATGTTCGATATTTGATTAGGATGAAATTGAATTGCACGCCAATGTGTCATTGCTGTTAAACTTTGCAAGTTTTTTGATTAAAAAAATAAGTTAAATATTGTTTTTAATTTTAATTTTAAAAGTGGATTAATTTTTTTTACTTTAATGAATTAATTATTGCGTGTTGAGAAACATTGAAAAATTGGACGAGAGATACCATGATTAAAATTCTTCCAAGCAATAATAGTCTTTTGTTGAATTCTATTTATACATATAAAAAATATATCTATTATTTACATTGTTTATAGAGAAAGAAAGTTTTCAATCAAATTTCATTTGCTTATTTTTATTTGGGTCGCAAAGTTATTTAATTTTCAACGTCCCTGGCGGATTAATGTTTTATCTGCTTGGCTAGTTTTTCTTCTTAAAATTTGCTTCCGATTCTATATTCATGTAAATGAGTATTCCCAGTGAGATGTTTTGACGTTTGATCTGCATCCGATCTGCTGTTTTACAAAATCTATTTTGCATCTTCAAACAAAATTTTCTCATCTTTTCATTAGTTTTTGTATGAATTATGACCCGCTTCAATAGTAAACATCGATAAAATTAATCTTTGCTTCCGTTTTTAAAATAGCGATTATTTCACGCTCGTAGCTTCTGCCAACTTCTTTGTTGATACCTTAGGTTATTAGAGGAATGTGTTTATGCAAATTGGATGGCGTATCTTTTTCATCGGCGTATCTTGTTTGCAGCTAATAAACATCAAACAATGGCAAGCTTTTTCGTCAAAGAGAGGACGCGTTTCAAAAACCACCCAATCACGGCGGTTGGATCATAAACGAGTAGGCGAATCTTATTCATTACTTATGGAAGAATCGACTTCATCTTTACGTTGACGCTTTGTAGCAATCCGCTTTCCTTTCCTTTACTCCTCCTCTCTTTTTTTTTTTTATTTTTTCTTTTTGCCCCACGTTACATCAATTTGATTTTTAGAAGGAAACTCTGCAAATGGGGATGTTAATATCGTACCAAAGCTGATGAATTAATTCATTATTTTTTTGGCTTTAAACTTTCCGTCATAAGATTGGGATGCGCAAATTATACTAAATGGACTTTCAAGTCTGTGTACTGTCAAAGTGGATGCATGATTTTACTTGCTATCAATCTAAAGTTTATGCATTTCAATATTAAGCTTTGTTCAGATTTTAATGAAAATATAAATAGTGTGAAGTATAGTTGCGTTAGATGACGTGTAATTAAGTATGTTTAAAGTTTTGTTCGAGCAAAATTTATTGCTTTAGTTGTGCAAAATTAATTAATATCCATGCAAAAATGTGGATCAAAATAAAAATAGGATTAAAAAATTTTCTGATTGACAACTCGACGTGGGCGATGCTGAATTTCTTCCTTGAATCTTTGTGAGTATTTTAAATGCTTATTTACATTATTAAATAATGTTTAACTGTTTCTGGACAGAAAAAGAATTCTGATGATTTCTACAGCTTATTAGGATGAAATGAAATCAATCCGGAATAATCTTTGAAATTTATTTAAAATTTATGATGTTCACACATGGCACGCATTCCTGTTTGGAATAATCATAATTTTTAGGATCTTTTTGAATTAGATTTTTTGGATAGTAGATTTTGGTTTATATTAATATAATATATAAATAATTTCGACAATTGTGTTGTATTATCAGATTGTGATTAGTGTATTTTATAATTGTGTTTGCGGCATCTAAATTTTATAGTCATGCCCCGATATTTGTAGAATGTGTACTCAGAATTTTTGAAATAGCAAATGGGGGCATTGGGCTGGACGTTTGGTCGCCATACCTTGAGGAGGTGGCGCGTGAGCTCACCTTTCATTTTCATTGATGAGAGTTGAATGTGAAGCTTTCCTGATCTTTTTTTACTTGCCTCTTGAGATCATTAATCATAACTTCAATTTAACTAGGCTTACTCTTCGAATTTAAAAATGCTGTCATATAAATATATACACTGGTGTGCAAAAATTAAGGACGAGACGGTTTTTTCAATATAACTTTGTACAAAAGCATTCCAAATCAACACATTTAATACCGCAAGATCCCCAATACGTAAGGACATGAGTAATGTAAGCAACACTTACTAAAAGAGAAATCAGAGGGATAAAAAGAAGCTTTATTGAAAAAGTAGCATGGAGCGCAATGCGACTGAAGGCCGAAACATCCCTGTGATGGGTGTCCAGCAAGAAATATCCGGTCTTTAGTAGGGTATATGATCTCCCCTGACTGCTAGGCAGGTTTCACAGCGTCTGCCCATGCTGAGAATGAGGGTGTCAATGAGTTGTTGAGGCATTGCTGCCCATTCGTCTTGCAGCGCCAATCGAAGCTCCGGAATCGTTACTGGTGGTAAGGTACGAGCTGCCAAGCGTCTGCCTAGAAAATCCCATACATGCTCGATGGGATTGAGATCCGGAGATCGTGCCGGCCAATCCATACGTTCAATATCCTCACTCTCTAAGAGCTGTTCGGCAGCTACTGTGTGATGACATGGTACATTGTCGTCCATGAAAAGGAACTGCGGACCCATAGCGCCTCTAAAAAGACGCACATATGGAAGAAGAATCTCGTTACAATAACGGGTCCCGTTGACTGAACCTGCGTCGAAGATGTGAAGGTCTGTACGACTACCAAGCATGATGCCTCCCCAAACGAGAACACCGCCACCCCCATACCTGTCCCTTTCAATGATGTTCGAGGGATGATTGCGGCTTCCCCGCTCTCTCCAGATGAGTATGCGATGAGAATCTCTACTCAGACTGAATCTGCTCTCATCTGTAAAGAGTACTCGTCCCCATTCATTGTCTCTCCAATTCCGGTGTTCCCGGCACCACAGAGAACGCCTTCTCCGATGGACAGGCGTTAGAGGTACACACCGTACAGGGCGTCGTGCAAACAGACCACCACCGTGCAGTCTGCTGGATAAGATAAAACGCGATATCGGTCGTCCAGTCGCCTGTGTCGTGTGTCTAGCGATTTCTCCCGATGTCTGCCGCCTTTTTCTTCTGGCCTGTAAGGCAATATACCGGTCATCTGCGGGTATGGTTCCTCGGGGACGACCACTACTGAACCCCCGGATAGCTGTTCCTGTAGTTTGAAATTGTCTCCATAGTCGTGAAACGATGCTGTGAGCAATTCCGAACTCTGCAGCCACACTTATCACACTGCGACCTTCCTCCAACTTCCCAATGATTCGACCTCGGGTAAAAGCATCCAGATGTCGTCTAACAGATTGATTATTCGCCATTTCTCGCTGAGGCAGCAACTCGGTGTGATTTTAACTGCTATACGGTGTGCAATCTCTTTGCCAGAAATACTAATCTTACACCGACAACATGCTTTACTACTCAGACACTCCCCCATTACGTCTACCTGCATATCTGCGGATGTGCTACCGTACATCACCTCACTTAATCTCCTGATTGGTCTTTCTGTCCGCTCTGCCTCTTCGTTCAGCTGATATGCTAATTTTTCGACTTCGTCCTTAATTTTTGCACACCAGTGTATATATCACACACACTTAAGGTAAGAGAGAATAAAGATTTGGATTCCAAAGATTTGCATTTATAATTTGAATTTTGGAAGAAAAAATGGGAGCTACTATGTCTCTAAACATATCAGACTAAGGACTACTTTTTTGTGGGATTAAACCAATTTTATGGTAGCCAACTTTCCTTGTTCTGTTTATATTATTGTACGAAATTCCGTGGAATATAATGTTCTGAATTCAATATTTATAAGGAAAAAAAAATATTCCGTACCAATAAAGCCTTCCAAAATGCTTAGATCACTACTTGAATCAAAGAACAATAAACCAGTTATTGCCAAATTCCGTGATCTAACTGCAAATTCAAAGTTTGAAATAGAAAGACCGCGATTTTTAGCAAATTGATAAAATTAAAATAATGGTAAAGTGTACTGTGTATTTTGTAATCGTGTCATTCAGTTTTTCATTATCATAATTTTTTGATGAAATAAATCTTGTTTCAAGTGATTGTAGATCCATTCTCTTTTATTTTTACTAATATTAAAAGTGGAGTAAAGATCACTTTTCGCTTTTTATTTTAAAAGATAATTTTTTAATTGCTTTATAAAATAATTTTATTTTTCTAAACTAATTTTTTAACTGTTTTGATTTAATTGTGTAGTTTCTTATAGTTTTAAATGTTGCATTGATAGACTGGTGGTAAAGCCACAGCTTTGTAGCTAAGAGTCATGGGTATGAAACTCAATTCTTTTAAAGATCATCCTTTGAAATATTGAGAAGAGATACTATATTGGCTGTGAGGTTTTAGGAAAATTAGAAATAATTATCTGGTGTATATTGCTGTCTTAACTATGGTTTAAATTCAAGTGTCCGTATTGTGTTGTGTGTTGCCTCAGTAAATTTTCAGCTGCCCTACCCGTAGTATTATTTGAATGTTGAACTTGAAAAGAAACATATGTTGGGAAAATTGCTTTACATATTTGTCTGAATAATGTATACTTTTCTTGGTACCTGCTCAATGACATCTGTAGGGAAATGCGTCAACTACTTTTCAAAGAAAGTGCTTCTAAATAACCTGGTTTAAATGGAAGTGTTCGAGAAGAGTCTTATAGAAGAACGCTGCTCTCGATTTTTACGTGAAATGAAATGTGGCATTGAAATGCAAAACTTTTATCTTTGGTTTTGTGAGGGACTTTTGGTTTTTCGTGCCTCTAAGTAAAAGACATATCTTGTTTTGTAATTTTTGATTTCACGCGTTTACTCCCGAAGTAATCATGGTATTTTAATATAGAGTTGATAGTTTATTGAATATTTTATGGAATCATTATCTTTTTATATTGGGTGTTTATCATATCGAGTAGTACCTATTAATATAATCTAGTATGGCTAAATTTTGTTACAAACAACTATAATTCGAATGCGTAAATATGCAATCTTATTTTCCTAAGTGTTATTGAAACAAATAGAAATTAGATGAATAGAGTCAGTTAACGATTCAATTAACCGAGTAATTAAATTAAAGGGAAAATATATTAGGTAACTACTGAAGAGTTTCTTCGTTTTCATAATGTATAACAATTCCAATAATTGTTTACATTTCGACAAAATTGCTATTGTTTATCCATTATAGTAATTTGTTACTGATTGATTTTCGACACCGTTCACTTAAATTTAAAGTAGAATTTTAACTCTCTCTCTCTCTCTGTGAAATATTTGTTAAACATCTTAATACGCACGTGTTTACTTTATGAATTTAACAGAAACTGAAAGGGGAAAAAGTACTGGGCCTTTGAAGAAAAAGTAACTATTACCTCCAGAACTGTTCAGAGATGGTGATTTCAGACAGACCATCGAATCTAAATATCGACGAATTGGAGACAACTCCATTGTTAGCGAGGAAACACTACAAAAACATTTACACAAAATTAAAAAAAAGGTGGAAATTAAGCAAATAGGTGTTGTGCGATCACACGTAGAGAGCAAATTAAAAATTATGCATTTAGGGTGGGTGATCCATCCCCGTCCTCCTTAATCCTCAGACAACATTTCGATCAGATAATCATCCATTTTTATCTTTGAACTATCAGAAACATTTTTTGAACAGTTTAATAATAGCAAAGGAATTAAAGTGTCGATGTGTTTTGAAAATGAGTACAAGTAATTTAATAAAAATGGATTTCACGAATTAGCTTCTCGCTGAAAAAGGGGTGCGAAGTGCATATTCTGATAAATAAAATTATTTTATGTAAAAGTATACAGGTGTATTTTTTTCAGTTCAAAATCAGCAGAAATTTCTCAGTTACTTAATATTAAAATCAAAATGTTTGCGTGAGCCAATAGCCGAATTTTTAAGTTTCCAAATTCAATTATGGTACCGTTTTAAATAAAACTTTCTAAATATTAAGGTTTATTCTACGAAATAACGGGGTCATCTAGATGATTTTGTTGTGAAGTTTAAAGGTATAACGAATGTAAGAACCGGCTAGTCACGCTTTATCTCTTTGCAAGCAAGTTGCACACACACACAAATCAAGTTTCCCCCTCTCTCACTCTATTAAAATTTTATCCGATATAGTTATTCACTCAAGTATGTCAGTGGTGATGGCGCACACATTCAGTCTTAACAAATTCTTTCGATGATTCATTGAATAGTTCTGAGTCATCTAGAATGACAAATATATTTTTCTCCCTTTTTTTCCCTTGTCCAAACGTTCCAGATTTTTTCTTAAGCAGAAAAAAATGAGAAACTTGCTTTCTATTTGACAGTTATTTTACAAAGAAATGCATTGCTTTTTCTTTGTTAATACATTTCATTTTTCTTTTTAATTCTTTTAGCATCAAGATATAAAATATGAAAGCCGAGGAAAAGATGGGGGGTGAAGGGCCTTTTTAATGAATTCGTTCGAATGGGATCATAGTAACTCATGATTATAAAACGATTATTGTGCCACAAAAGGCATATAAATAATACTCAACAAAATCTGGGAAATTTTGAAACTCATCTCTATATATAAACACGATATGAGAGTTGAGAATGCCAATAATGACAATTTTTTTATACTTTTTAATTCAGTCATAATTGTTCTTTGCTATTCGAAAAAAAAAATACAGTGATAAATTCAAAATTTGTGAAATTAATTTATTTAAAATTAGCCGAAGCAACTGTAAATATTTAAAAAAAAAAGATTTTTGTATTCAATAGAAGTTATATAAACATCATATTTTACAATAAGCTGTCAATAACTTCAAAAATTCATTCTAACGCTCTAGTATTTTGATTAAAATAAATTCAAACTTTATGTGCAAACATTTTCATATTAGTAAAAATATTGAATTGTTACACCCTTTTTTGATTCTAAGTAAATAGTACATCGCACAATTCATTTGATTAAATTTAATAAAACGGTACTTTCATTTCTAGTATATCAATACATTATGCTAATCTTGAAACGTCATCTGAGATAAATTTAAAAAGGTTGCTCAATAATACCGATTGTCATTTCTGTGATCATTCGTTTTATAAATCCAGCAATATAAATGTATTTTAATATTTACCTTAAACAGAATTGAAGAATCCCTGCAGCAGATTTTTAATCTAATTCCATTTCTTCTCCTTTATTTTAAAAGCTGTCAACTGTCATTTGATGTACCGCATAATTCATGTAATGTAAAATTTGAATGACTCATTTTTGAAAAAGTACGGAAAATGATAAAGAATAAAAGAGGACGAAACTGTTAACGTTTTAGATTTCTGAAAGTACAGAGATTTCATTGAAAATCTGCTATGTTCATTTTGTTTGTAATTGGTTACTACTAACACGTAATAATTTCCAATTTTGAAATAGAAAGTAAAAATAGTTGCAAAAAATGCACATTTTGTTCTCCTATTTATTCTCTTATCCAAAATGGGCATTTAAAAGAATGTATTGCAAAGTTTTTTAAAATAAAAAGTATTCGTGCAAAATATAGATAGGTTCTTTTATTTAGCAAAATAACTTGCAATACACTATTCGTTTGAGGAAAATTGGATTTATATGTGGTAGAAAAATGTGAAAAATTATTTAGCGTTATCAAATCTGAACATTAAAATTACTCAAAGCAAGCAAAATCTAATGACGTAATATTATTGTTTTAGGTTTTTTTTATTAATTTAGAAATGGAGTATCTAACCCACAAAATTAAAAGTCAATATTAAGATGAGTCTTTTATGAAAAGAGAATCGTTTTGTGAAAGAAGGGAAAAATTATATTGCAACATACATTTCGTTCTGGCTAGATTGAAAAGTAGAAACGTTCCGAAAATCCTGTGATTGAATATTGGATTAACTCCCATCTATATGCTTTACGGACAGACATGCTTTGACTCGTACAACCATGTGTAAAGTTCAGTTCAAATCTTAGTAAAAGGGGATTTTATTACCCATTGAGTAAGGAGGAAGAAAATAACGTTATGAAATTTTCGTTTTAAGCTAATGCATTTCGAAATTAGCTAGTCATTTTATATGCTTTCAAAATTTCTTTAAGGAAAATGAGGTTTTTTTAAGAAAAGATATTTTAACAGGAAAACATAAAGAAAGAATCGCGCAATATTTTTATTGGGCAAGTTATATCGAGCAAACGTAAGATGAATATTAATTCCGCAAGTATTTTCCAAGAATAAATTCCGATTCGGAGTTTCAATAACATAGAAATGTGGATGTTTCAAATCATATAATGTAATCGAACAATTAACCATTTTTCAATAATTATAAATTGATTTTTAGAATAATTTCCTCGCTTTTTAAGCGTAATAATTTCTCCCGATACATTAATTTATTTACACAATGGAAGTTAATCACCGAAAGGCAGTTTAAAAATTCTCTTACGTATTTTCTATATGACATCATTTTCGTGAAAGTATTAATTAGTTGATTTGTATGAAAATGATTAGTTATTACTAAAAGGAACGTTAAAATAAGTTTGAATCATATCTTATATAACTTCAAATAATTAAGTAAATTATCCATTGTGGACTAAAAGCGTTTGAATAGATATATAGATATTTTGCTTTAATAATTGAATATGAGGTGGGTTCAATTTGTTGTAAACAGTTGATTATAGTAATTGACATTTTTTTAAATATTTCAGATGCTGTAAAACCTTTCGTGAAATTGTCACTCTTGAAGCTGTTAAAAAAAACGCAACACCTAGAATTATCTTTGCTTGTTCTTGATTTAAAAAAAAAATACGATAAGAATTTCTGGTAAGATGATTAACGTAGTGGATTATTTTCCCTCTCGCTTCTAAACTAAAAATTTTCCACATTTTTGAAGAGATATATTCAAAAGTTACTTTAAAATCGTAAGATCCCTACTCCCATTTTAACTAGTAGTTCAATGTGGGAATTATATTGCAAAATTAGGAATATATTCAGTTTTAACAGTTTTCCTCTTTTCCAGCTGCTTGTAAATTCCTTAACGCAACTATTCAATTTGTGGTACACGTGTTCTGCTTTTTTCTTTATTGTCCATTTTAATACTCTTCATATTCAATTTTATTTTCTTGCAGGTTATACAAGTGGTTTTTTTTTCTTTATCATTTATATTAAAAGATTTATGGCTTAAGAAAACTGACTGAGTGAATAAACTGAATGCATTCTTGTCTTGTTTTTTTCCCAATCAGTTTGCATAATTAATTTATGCGCATTTCACTCGGAATTTCCTGTCTAATATCTTGTCGACACGTGTTAATATTGATCTTACATTCGACTGGGAAAGCGGAAAATATTTCATCTTAATTATTTGATCTTTTTAAACGTTAGTAATGATTAAATCTCGACAAAGAATCAATTCTTCATGTATACGTAGGATGTTAAGGTATCAAATCTTCATTTCTTTCTTTTTTACCGAATCAAAGGCTCTGAAGGTAATTCACTTGTTTGAATGGGCATGCCTGACTCTTGCTAAATTGATTCCATTATTATTTGCGCCTCCATTGATTGTGATTGCAATTTCTGAGAGTAGTCGACCAGCGTGAGTTTTATGGTTCGGGAACAAGTGATAGGGCCATAGCTTTTGTGGTAGTTGGTAATAGGGCTTCTCTTTGTTCTTTATGTGGTCTTGCATCCGTCCTCGATGATTTGTTTTTACAGCTGTAAATGAAGAACGATTCTATCATTTAGATGTACTTTTTTTTATGTATGAGACGCTCTTTATATCATGTTCTTGAATCGAGATTATTTCAAAGATAGATCATTATAATATTTTGAGTCATATTTTTATAAACGTGCTACCAGATATTTAAAATTTCACTTTTTATTAGATGAATCTGAAAAAAAAAGTTAAGCAATTAATTGGTGTATAGTCAAAGGTTGAAGTTATTAAAATTTTTGGAACAGAAGAATGGACAATGTAAAATTGATATAATTATTTTTGATTTGATTTTCTTAGTGTTAAAAGGACGATTTAGGTGTTTCATGAATTCCTTTGATCTGATCTTGGAAACTTAGTATCCCCCATTCGAAGGTACTTCGTTTCAATTGTTACTTGAGCAAATATTTTTTCATCAATCAAATGTATTAATTTAAAATTCTTTTATTAAAAATCCGAGTCAGTATTTGAGCTAATACAAAGTCCATTTTGCTTGTACATTAACCGAGTCAAATAGGAATTTTAAATTAGCTTCTTATTGATTGTATAACATTACTTTTTTTGCAAATTTCTCCCTTTATAGACTTCTCTCCCCCTAAACCTCGTAAATGGCAAATTTTCAGAGAGTGAATTTAAATGCTTAACGATTGTCACTCATTTTCAAAAAAGTTAATAATATCTAGTAGATTAGGATTTTCTTTGCATGTAAGAAAGTGAAAGAATTTTTAGCATTTTAAATGGTAGACTTGAATAACTCGAAACTTGAGTACTAAACTTGGGTATAGACTCGAATTTTTCTTCATATAAAGCAGTGGTCTTCAAACTTCTTCGACTCATGGAACCCTTAGGAATATATAATGCTTTGGGGAACCTCATTCCACACACTCTTAGAAGAATATATCTTAAACAAATATTTAGAGTAGATCGACATGTTATAAGTACTTTATATATAGATAATTTTTTTAAAAAAAGTATTGTATTTGTTATTAAAAAAATTAATATAATTTATTCGTGAATAATGTTTATTTATGATCCAAGTCAGTGGTGTAACGAAGAATATTACCCCCCCCCCTGCAAAGTCAGGTTTTGCCTTTAATATTTTATAAATTAAATACGTACTAGGCGTCAGTCAGGCTTTGGGCACCCTAGAATCCTGCCCCCCCCCTCTTGCAATGCGGGTGTGTACGTTACGCCACTGATCCAAATATCATCGATCCATGCATTATATTTAATAACTGGGATATGTGCCTTTTTTCTTCGAAGTTATCGAAATTAACTGCAATCACATTTTATATATATTCTACGTTTAGTTTTCTTTTACATTTTGCTTTTGTAGGCACTCACGTTGAGAAATATTCTTCATTTAACCTGGCATTTCTCGTGCAGGGTGTGTCATACCCACAGTCTAACTTTTTTCAACGCTCCTTGAAACCTTTCTTGGAAAATGGATAGTTTCTCGTGTAGCTGACTTTAAGGTCATATCCTTTAAAGGGCCTTGGTTTGTAGGCGAATTCTAAATATATATTTTTGGATACTGGCTCTTCGGGTATGTCATACCATGGCATATTATTGTAGTTATAACGAAGAAATGTGATATTTAAGTAATTTAATAGATACAGTATTTAATAGATGTGTAGTGCAACAGTATTTTCGGATGAAGAAATTCTCTTCACGTTTATGATGAGGAAAAATGAAATGATGAAGATTATAACAGCAAGTATGATTCCTCCACTGAAATCTATCCAGATTTTGAAAAGGGAGACACTGTTGAAAATAAATGTTTTATACGTAGAGACACAAAAACATTTGGGAAGAACGTAATTTTAAAGGAGACAACTGGTACACGCCTTATCCACTTTTAGATGAAAGAAAGAAAAAACTATCACTGGAACAATAAGAGAAAATAAAAAGAAATTCCAAAATTTTTGAATTTAAAATAGAGAAGTTTACTCCTATATGTTTAGTTTAAAAAAGATACAGATTTTTAAAAAAAAATTAAGATCCAGTGAAAACATCGCACTCACTCACGACGAGATTAAAGGAGTGTATAAACAATGCACTGAATGACCTTATAAAAAGAACAGAAAAACTAAATTTACGTTTGAAAAATGTAATAAACATATTGTATTTTCTACTTTTGTTCCTTTTTAACCTTTGTATATAAATTTTACGGTAAAAACACAATCTAAACTCCCTTGGGTATGACATAACATATGCGAGAACTTTAGGTCGTTTTTTTCATGCGAGTGATGGCCAGGTTAAATACATTGTTCTGAATGACATTAAAATGTTTCTAGTTGTGTGAGAAATCCTGTGTATTTTTCATGGATTTGCTATCTAAAATTTAGAAGCTGTTCTTGCTTAAATTTAGATTTTAATGTCGAGAAATTGTCCCCTGTACTTTATTATTGGTGTTTTTTCCCCTACGAATGAAAAAAGGTGCATTTTCCCTTATAATACAATTTAGTTTTGTAAAACATTGTACTTATGAGTATAAAATTATTTAGTGGAACTCGAGATAGTGAACAATAGAATATAGTAAACCATTTTGCTTACACATTTATAATTTTCTTTCCGATTTTTACTGTCTCGTGGAACACAGTTTGAAAACCACTGATATAAAGGCATCTAAAGTACCCAAGATGAATTATAAGCATTATATTTATAGAGATATGGCGAAAAAATGAGTAGAAGTATAATTTATTTTCTGCATATTTTTTTATTTCTCCCTTTTAATTTTGACACGCGTAATATTATTTGTTATTATATTAATTGTTAAATCCCACTTGTGTGCGTGCGAGGACCTTTATTATATAAGTTAGCCATAGTAGTAGAATAGCAAACTCTTAGCCTTACTTAGGAACTAATATTACAAGTTTAAACATTGTTTTTTCAGGCCAACAACCTTAACCTGTAACTTGCCTACACTATTGGGCTGTAGGGAAGAGAAATAATTGTATGAATGAGCTGTGATAAATACTAAGGGCAATCATCATCTGTATTATACATATAATACACATGTGTGCAAATTAAAAGAATTTGCTATTGTTTATTTTTACTGAAAATATTGAAGTGAAGGTACTCATTCTACCGCTGAAGAGTTATGCAAATATTCAGAGTTGAATACTTAAACGTACAAGTGCCTGTCTACAGAGCTGTGATAGTGGAAGGAATGTAATTGCACGTAGAGTTTTCAATGATTTATATACTTGTACTCCTCCTCGACAGTCGCCATGTTTCTCGTAAGAGTTGGGTAAATTTTATTCAGTATCAAGTTAAATGAGTAATCGTGAACGTATGAATGACGAAATCAGATGTAGAATTGTTGATAGATTAGAGCAGCGATAGATTAGCTGACTGAGTGTTACAATCCAATTCTGTGCTGGTTGCTACTGAACTGTAACACGCAGTATTTGCAATTTGTGGAAAAGTGCTTCAGGACGCTTGATACATATCGAAATGACCTGAAAGGTCATACATAGTTCTAAGGCCGTTCATAGTGATGAATGACCACAATCTAATTTCCCATGTTTGCATTTTAAAGACGCAGTTGGTCATGTGTTCCTGATAATGGAGGGAAATTCTCGTCCACATAGGTGATGCGTGGAAAGTTGGAATATTTGCCTGATGGTTTTACCAGCTGGATCTCTTGATCTTAACCCTATAGTGCATGTCTGGAGCTCTCTTAGAAGAACAATTAAGTTTCCTCATCTCCTTCGACAACCATCCTGGAGCTAAAATCTCAGATGCCTCTTCTATCTAATCTGGCAATAAGAAAGGATCATTCTTCTATTAGACTCATTTTCAATTCACGTGTCACATATGTAGTAGATTTAATAATAACCGTCTAGTAGAGAGTTAGTAGTATCAGATATGAGATTTACTGATAATTAAGCGTACATCAGTTGACTCTTTCCTCTGTTATAAACATAAAGTGATATCACACTAAAATCTTTCCATTAGTTTTTTTAAAGATTCGACATAATGTATCAATTCTCTCAATACACACTGTTGTTTGTAAAAAATGCAACACCATGAAGGAATCATCAGAATTAAATCAACTTTGCAGCAAATATCAATTATAGGATGTTACGTAAAATAGTAAAAGTTTCAGAGCCACCGCGCATACGTGGCGTGCGCAGTGCCCCCTGAAATGCTGAAAGCGTACAAATAGAGGGCTGTAGCGGGACGTTGAAAATAGTTATTGATTATTTGTTAATGGCTAACGTTTAGTGAGACCTAAGTATGCCTCCATGACGAAATAAGGAGAAATTCCAATTACTTACGGAGTTTGAACGGGGGAGGATTATCGTTCTTTGAGAAGGAGGATTTTTCTATCACGCAGTAGGAGCTCGTGTGCAGAGAAACAGTTCCACAGTGATGCGAGTTTGGAAGCAGTGGACCGACGAGCGCCGAACAACTCGAAAAACTGGCAGTGGACGACGGAAGGTGACGTCAGCGAGCAACGACCGACACTTACTCCGCATAGCTGTGAATGACCGTACAGCTTCCTCCAGGCAGTTGGCAGCACGTTGGTCTAATGCTACAGGTGTACTAATGTCGCTTTCGTCAATTCGTCGACGTCTGCTGCACCGTGGATTGCGTGCAAGGGTGCCTTTATACAGGATATCCCTCACGGTAAACCATCGACGGCTGCGTCTGCAATGGGCTCATGAGCACAGAACCTGATTGTCACCAAGTTGTCTTTTCAGATGAATCTCGCTTCAGTTTGTGGGACCATGATGGCTCCATTCGTGTTAGACGCTATGCCGGTGAACGCTGCCTTCCAGAGTGCGTTATCGAACGACATAGTGGCCTAACAACCGGAGTTATGGTTTGGGGGGGGGCGATTTCGTATCGTGGATGCTTCGAATTGAGGGTAATCTCAATAGCAACGGGTACGTCTGTGAAAGTGCTACAGCCCAAAGTCGTTCCCTTTCTTCAAGGCATCCCTGGAGCTATCTTTCAGCAGGATATTGCACGCCCACATGTTGCAAAGACTGTTCGAGACTTCTGTTCAGCCCAACACATGCACTCTTCCTTGGCCTGCTTATTCGCCGGATATGTCGCCTATTGGGCACTTGTGGGATTTGGTTGGTCGGTTTCTCGCTCGTGATCCGCGTCCTGCAGCTTCAAAAGACGAAGTTTTGCTGCGCATACAAGCAATATGGAATTTTCTTCCACAAGCAGACATTCAACATCTGTTTGACTCCTTGCCACGTCGTATAGCAGCACTTATTGCAGAGCGTGTTGGCTACACCAAATACTGATTTAAGACACTTAAAATATTGTTTTTCTGCTTTGAAAATTTCGTCACTTATTTGTATTAATACAAGTCGATTGTGCATTAAATTTTCTTAAATTCTGATGGTTCCTTCATATTTTACAAAGAGCAGTTATATAAACTGCTGTTTGCTCAGCAAGCAGCAGCATTTGAGCAACAGCTTTTTGCTGAGTATTATTAACAGAAAGGGGGAAGGTTGGCTGGCCACAAAACATGTCGAACCCCACTTTTATTGTTTTATATATAAGCTGTCCTAAGTCAGCAATTTTTGTAATACTGTAGCATCCATGCTTTTTTATTTTTTTTTAATATTTAACTCTTATTATTTTAATTTTTCATATTTCCATTTAAAACCTATTGTCTGGTTGTCTTGCAATTTCAATTCTTTTCAGTTTGATTATGTTTATTCATCTCTCTTGTAGAGAAATTTTGACTATATATAGGGTGTTTCATATTGAATGGTACAAAAAGAATAGCGCAGTGTGACTGCCGTAATGGATTTATTCAGCCGAAACAAATTTATTCTGCAACTACAATTATACAAGTTTTATTTGGCAACAGGGAAAAATTATCGAATGACGAACTCACCGCTAGAGGCACTGTTAAACAAAATGTCGTCTATGCAGGAGAAAGCGTACTGTGTTTTCGAATATGCCAAAACCTCCTTGGTAACTGTTGTGCAAAGACATTTTCGCACGAATTTTCGTAAAGAACCACCGCATCGGCATAACATAAGCAGGTGGGTGAAGCAGTTCCAGGATACCGGCTGATTATGCAAGAACAAAAGCCCAAGACGAAAAGAAACAAAACCCGAAGTGATTGAAAGAATTAGTGAATCTTTGTTTACGGAGTCCCTCAAAATCAACGCGACGTGCAGGTGCAGAACTGGCTGTCCCTTAC
The DNA here is from genome assembly GCA_019973975.1 of Trichonephila clavata. Lineage (NCBI taxonomy): Eukaryota > Metazoa > Arthropoda > Arachnida > Araneae > Nephilidae > Trichonephila > Trichonephila clavata. Next base: position 141,249 of record BMAO01028605.1, on the reverse strand, counting down.
ACAACGGCGTGGCGTGTTTTACGGAAGCGTCTCCAATTCGAGCCGTACAGATATCAGATGGTCCAGGCTTTAAAACCGACTGACAAACCGTTGCGTAAGAATTTCTGAGTGAAATTTCAAAAAAAGTTCGACGTGAATGGTTTCGAGAACACACTGGTGCTTACCGATGAAGCCACGTTCCACTTATGTGGCAAAGTTAATCGCCATAATTTGCGATTTGGGGGCACGGAAAATGTACATAATTCATATTCGAATTGGCATATTCGAAAACGCAGTACGTTTTCTCCTGCACGGACGACATTTTGTTTAACAGCGCCTCTAGCGGCGAGTTTATCATTCAATAATTTTCCTTTGTTACCAAATAAAACTTGTATAATTGTAGATGCAGAATAAATTTGTTTCGGCTGAATCAATCCATTACGGCAGTCACACTGTGCTATTCTTTTTGTACCATTCAATATGAAACACCCTGTATATATAATGTAAATTTGGTATCTTTTCCAAAAGTTATCGTAAAACTTTTGCTATTTAATTCTTTTTATTGTCTTTTCTACAGGAGTTGTGCATTTTCTGAGATAAGTTTAAAGTTTTTTAATGCTTTGAAAAATAATTTTTTATAGCCATTTCTGTCTTTTTTAGTATGACCATCTCGTCATTCCCTTAACAGTTTAAATGTAAAGCTGAAAGTTAAAAAAGAAATGTGTCTTTTTCCATAAATTAATTGTATTCAGAAAAATGTTCACTTTCGAATGGAGGAAATCTTTCCTACCGCGTAACTAATTCATAAAATCCATTTTTATTAAATTATTTGTTTTTATAATATGTCGACTCTTCTTTTCAGTTCTTCATTCTTCAACTATTTTATCATACATATGATTGTCCAAAACTTAAAATAGGTGATAATAGGTCACAAGAGATATGCATTTAGGAATAAGGATAATTGGATAGAATCTCCATTCTAAATGTATATAACTTTTTGGTTTTGTCTTTACGCGTGGTCGGGCGTTCTCCACTAACTTAATTTCCACACCCTCATTTTTGTTTGTATGAATGCTTCTATTTTGTTTAGTCGCTTCCTTTGAACACTTTCAGAAACTGTCGGCACATTAAACTGAGACTGTGTCTGATTCGTCGTTAGTTAGATTTTGTCTGTCTGAACTGTTGTCTTGTAGAAATTCAGCTCCGTCAGAAAATTTATAAAAACATCATAGCCGTTGTTGGTAGATGAGGGGTCATGGTAGCAAAATCATGGGTGTGGGGGGCGTTATCGTTGATTTCGAGTTTTGGAACCACTGAAGTCCCGCCGTGTAAAGGAACTGATACATGTTGTAATTCTGTTGGTTCAAAGTCCTCATGTTGTTGTGGTGTGGAAGTTTGGAGAGTGATATTCCAGCTCGGGTGTCGTCCTTGTCTCTTGACCAAGGTTCAAAATTACGAGATCCGTTACCAATACACATGCCACTTAAAAGTACATTAATAAAAAGTCAAATCAAATATAAGCCATTTTTGATGCATCAGTCTTTCTTAAAATGCATTTTTTTTCGTAGTTTTTGCATCCTTAGTCCCTAATTTAAATTCATGAAATGAACTCATACATATTACATGCTTCAGAGACGTTTTAAGAACTGCATTTATAATTAAAGTGAATGGTGATCGAGAATCACTGTGACTAAAATAAAATTTAGAAAGGAAAAAAAATTAGTATCGCACATAAACAATTCTTAACCAAAAGAAACAATTCTTAACCAAAAAAAATAATTTTTTTTAAATCTAATATTTGAGAGATTATGAATGTATCAACATTATCGAATTTTTTTTATTAATGTTTCTCGAGTAAAGTTTTAATTTTTGTACAGTTTTGTTTCTTATCTTGAAGTCACGAGAAACTTAGACTTTGTTTATTCACCTTCGAGATATTGCTCCCGGCTCAATGTATTTCAAATAGTTTTGTTATTTTTTTAATGTTAAACTGATTTGTTCAAATTCAAAAGATATTACATAAATCGATTTTCAATACGAGGTCAAATATGGATTTCTAATGGCGATATTTCTCATTAATATCTAGATAGCGAATTGCTGTTTTTAAAAACGATCCCGCTTCTTAAAACGGTTGATTATGGTGTTATTTTATACCTTTCTTAACAGAAACAGTTTTTCTCCCACTATCCGAAACATAACAATAAGTTTTGGAGCATGACTTAACGAATAGGTTGTCCAGGATCTTTTTGATTTATGTTAGAAAAGGTCTTGATGGAAGGACGAAACATTGTTATTTTGGGAACTGGTTTTTCCTGTTTATTTTGAGTCGTTGTAATTTTTACTCTTTCCAAAGGTTTCGCATTATGCGTTTATTTTTCGTTGTGATATTTTAGTCTTGTATATATTTTTTTCTTTCGGTATTTCTTCAATTTTGTATGAAATTTATATATTTTGTATTTAAATATTGCTTTGATTTAAATTTTGTGAGCGCAGGATGTTTTTCAATTTGTATGTATGTTACAACAGTTAATTAAAACCTTTTTATATTGGTAAACGAGTTCACTGATTTTTAAAAAGAATCGTCTTTAAGTGTTTTTGATGTGGCAGTGTTGCTGTGCTGGTGGTTAATTTTTTGATAAAAATAATAATTTTTTTCTTACCAACTAACAGTTAACTTTTAATATATTATATTTTAATTTTTATAATTTATTTAAAATAATTGTTTTTTAAAATTTTGTCCTTATTTGGTTATATTTATTAGTTTGCTTTGGGAGGGGGTATTATTTGTTAAACGATTTCACTTCGGAATATATATTTATTGATAAAGATAATGGTTATTAATTCTTACGAACTAACTGCTCTTTCTTTATTAAACTTTAATTTTTATAATTATGTTTAAAATTATTGCTTTTCAAAGTATTCTCCATTTATGACTGTATTAGTCTGGACTTTAATTACATTATTTGTTAATAGGATTCACTTCGAAATGCAATGAACAGAACGAATTTAAATGTAGCAGTTAAGTATTTTAAAATAAATTTCTGTTTCAAGACATCGAAAAAATTACCATTTGAATATTTTCTTTTCTGTTGGAAATAAGAAATAGCATTTTTTTGGAATGGAACTAATTTTTCTATTTTTGTATAAAAATTGTTGTAAAAGATTAATTTTTATTACAAGTCGAAGACATTAATTCAATCTTCAGTTCCATTCACATCTGGAGAAGCACCAAAGCATTTCAAACTTGGGTTGACAAATAAACCACAGAAGAACGTGAAAATGATTTTAGAAAATTGTACAGTTCATATTGCACCTTCCTAATCCGATTGTTATAGAATGAAAGTGAGGATTATCTTTTTATAGTTACTATTGCATTGGCAAAGCAATTTACGTTGTAACGAATTGCCGGAAGTTAGAAACAACCACAGTTACTTTTAGTATTCATTTATCGAAATCAAATTATCTAGTTTTAACAACCTACTAGAGGTTGTTGGTGTTTGGAGGTTCGAGCAAATATCAGCCATAGCAAGTTTTAAACTCAATTTATTTATCCTTTTACTTAATCAAGACAACTAAAGGTGGAAAATGCACTTAGTAAATAATTGGAAGAGCAATCGCACGGCTTAAGGCTACTAACATATAAGTATAATTTACTCCAGTTACTCTTGGAGCACTCTTGACTTCTACGCTAGAATTCGCTGTAAATATCTTTCTTAATTATACGACCTGCGGTCGTAAATCTAGTTCCCCCCACAATTTTAAGCTCTTTTAATCTCCATTTATCAACTATCGACCATCCGTCGATTACCATCGCTTACCTAAATGCCAACGCTTAAATAGAACAACTCATTTGAATAAATAAAGTCTTCTTCGGGAGAAAGTTTTCAACGGAACTTACTATTAAAAAGAATAATTTTACCCCAAGAGGAATAATAGAAGGTTCGCGGATGGATCCGTTGCATAGTTCCTAGAATTCTAAAATTTTAACGACTCTGAAATAAAGATATAAATTGTTTTCAGTACTTTCTTCTGTCTCAAGCTTTAATTTTGGATGTAAGTCATTTCAATTGGAAAAAATTGTTCTATTACAACAAATTTATTTTATTTCATTTAAATTGAGCATTTTTCCTTAATTGTTCGTGCCTTTAGCACTGACCAATGAGATAAACTCAAATTCTATCATCTGATAACTACATTTGAGATGAACTTGCGAAATTATTACAGAAAGGCGCTTGTGTTTTTGTCGAAAGTTAATCTTCTATTGCTTGTAGAGTGATAAACTAACTTCCCTGTGGATAATAGAATATATCTTTGCTTTGTTACGAGCTGTTGGAATTATTCGACTTAAATCAATTACGTTATAATATTTCATAAAAATTCATATCTGTTGCCTTTTTAATGTTTCGGAATCTTTTTATTCCATGCGTTACAGATGCTTTTCAAAAATTATATTCAGTCAGAATTTCCAAGCCACGATATGTTTAACATCCAAAAATGGAGTAGAAAGTTGGGTGTGTATCAAAGTAAATCGTAAGTGAATAAGGAATCCCATTCTTCCAGTACGTCAAATTAAGTTGAATTGAATACTAAGTATTTTTTCCCGCTCTTATTTCTCATTTTATGTATATATAATGACTTTACAACCTTATCTGGATAATACGAAAGAATGATAAAAAAAAAGAGGATTTTCTTTCTTTTTTTTTCCTAATGGGGCTGTGGATTGGTATTTTTACCTTTGCAGACCTAGTACATACCCCAGTAGCTGGTATCACTTCTTAGTTCGGCACCATTTTGGCCAAAACCAATTGCCGCAAGTAATTTTGACCCTTAGTTTCCTCCCCAGAGGGAGGCACCTGAGTTCTGACGATGTGAAATTGTACTTAGAAATTTTAATTTTGCCGAGAGCACCCATATGCCAAACAGAGAGTTCCCATATCTCTTTTATGAAATACTTGTGTTTCTCTTATCTTTTTCAATAAGCAATTATATAGCACTCTGTAGTCAAAACTTATGTGGAAGCAAAACATGTAAAATATTCCGCCTGTCGAAAAATAAAAGGTGTCGGTAGAACTTGGATAAGGAGAGAAACGTCATGTAGGTGTACTTATTTTTTCTACTGACAGTAACAATTTTGAATGCTAGCTATAAGCGAAAATACAATTATGTACGAATGAATTAGGCTGGTTTAAAAAAAGTATGTAAAATATCTGGCGTGATCCGTTCTCCACCGGAGTAAATGAGTATGGGATCATTAAACAATATCCGGAGGATATAATTCTGAGATAGGGTAGGGACGAATTATCGATTGAATGAATTAGTTCTGATTGCTTTTTCAGATCAAAACACCAGAAATCGGCCTTACAGTAAGGAAATATACTTAAATAGGAAGAGAACAAACCATCTGCTTGAACTATTATGGATAATCATATATATATTATTTGTGTAGAGCACACATTTCCTTCTCTCTCTCTCGCATTTAGACGGTTAAGTTTAACCTAGTAAAACATCATCAATAAAGTTTTCTTTAGGAAACTATTTGCCGATTGCAATTTTCTTATCTTTATTGATCAGGGAGTTTCGTGTTCAAATATAATTAATTAGATTATCAGTAAATATTTTATCGGATTTAGTGTTTGGTACATCAGATCAGCTTCTGAATGGGCATTGATTCTTTATATTTCAAGAAAGTGTGTTTGTTAGCCTGATGGATAATTAATTTAATGAATCAAATTTTAAAAAAAAATCGAATTACTGCCTTAATACTGTCAAGGTTTCATGTATACGTATTCCTCTTGTAAATTTCTATGTCGGAAAAAATATACCACTAAAGTAATTTATCAGTTACTTTTGGGAAAATCAACAAATTTGAGACACCTTGTTGTTCTAGCTCTGTGACTCCCAAAGTGGTCTATATCGACCCCCAAGGGTCTATGACAGTGATTCCCAAAGTGGTCTATATAGACCCCCGGGGGTCCATGACGATCTGCAAGGGTCCACGACATCAAAAAAAATAATTTGGGGGTCCATGAGGAGTAAATGGGGGTCTACTACAGTGGCTCTCATCAAACCAGATCGTGACTAATATTAAAAGGAAATTTAATCAAGTGGAAACTAGACTTGCCTATTTAACAGATATATTTACTCAATTTAATGAGGTTTAATTGCAGTTACAAGGCGACGGCATAAATTTTATTATTAAAACAAATTCCATTTCAGCATTTCTTGCCAGCATTAAGCTAAAGGAGTATAATTTTGGACGTCGCCAACATTTAAATGCCCTTTTTTTAGATTTTGAAACTAGGTTTGAGAATGTTTTGACTATCGTAGTACCACAGTAGACAATGAATTCATATGGTCATTTTGAAGAAAAAATGCCAGATTATAAGAATTAAGCTCTAGGAATATGCACTAACAAAGATCTTAAAGTAAAGTTTAGAAACGATGTCAATAATTTTAGCTTTAAAAAAATATACCTGTTATTTATTCCATATAATGGAACATCTTGAGAAAGTTTTTGTTTTTCCCAATTGAGAAGGAGTTTCAGTACGCTTGCCAATCTCCAAAACAAAAAAGAAAGAAGAAAATACTGGACACTATTAACCGAGGAGATATATTTAGTGTTAAAACCTGGTAAGATTTATGCCAAATGTTGAAATTTATTATTGCATCCCCAGATTTCTCCCTCCCTCTAAAAGCTTTTGTTTGTTGCTCTGTTACTTTATACATTAATTGAATTTTAATTTATTCAACTAAATAATTAAATTAACTAACATGTATTTTTTTAAGTTTTAAACTCTTCTATACTTTACTACAGTTAAAAATTTTAATTTTTTAAAATAAATAGCTCTATACCAGCTGTCAAAAACACATTTAATTTGATAAATTTGCACAAATTTGATATTAGAGGTAAGTAGGGGGTCTACCCCAAACTGAAAAACCTGTCAAGGGGTCTATGAGGCTAAAAAGTTTGGGAATCTATGGTCTGATGACCTGTAAGGGTCCACGTCAGCAAAAAAATTAATTTGGGGTCCATGAGGTGTAAATGGGGCTCTCATTAAACCAGATCGTGACTTCAATTTTAAAAGAAAATTTAAATCAAATGGAAACCAGGTTTTTTTTTTTGTGCCTATTTAACCAATTTATTTGCTAAATTTAGTGAGGTGAATTTGCAGTTATGAGGTGACAGAATAAATTTTATTAAAGCAAGGTCCATCATTTCAGCGTTTCTTGCCGGAATTAAGCTAAAGGAGTGTAATATTTAGCGTCGCGAATTTTTCTATTTTCTCAATTGGTCGCAGGCAATCTACCAGGGAAATAAATGACCTTTTAAACTACGTTTAACATTTAAGTGCCCTTTATTTAGATGAGTTAATTTTTTTTGAAGCACTTTGACAACACACGCACACACCACTTTATATGGTTACATTGGGAAAAAATGTCATATAACACACAAGAGGAACTGATCGGGATAGGTGGTAATGGAGGTCGTAAAGTAAAGTTTAGAAACGGATGACATCACAGTTTTGTCTTTAAAAAGACATACCTATTACTTCGAATTATGGAGTATTGTGGGAAAGTTTTTAATTGTTTTCGTAGTGAGAGAAAGAGTTTCAGCGTGGTTGCCAATCTCCAAAATAATAAAAAAAGGAAAGAAAAAGACTGAGCACACTACTAATCAAAGAGATTTAAGGTTAAACTTTTGGTCACCTCTGTGGTTACTGTTTATTTTAAATATCGCAATTCTTTTTTTTAAAATCTATAATCCTATTACTAATCAAAGCTATTGTCTCATTCCTCGATGTAGAAATCTATAATATTGAAAAACACGTATTAATTTGGAAAAAAAATAATAAGCAGCAAAAGTAAAGCAGCTTTATACAATTTTCTATGGTAACTTGGTTAAAATAACCATTGCCATGGAACAAAGCGTTTCCTTTCATTCGTATAGCCCAACCGAATCTAGCAAAAGTGCATGTGTAGAAAGTGCTGAATCGACTAGCAATGCGATTCTTTGACGGTTGTCTCTGAATGGAATCGTAAATCACAATTCATTCTTTTCTTTTATGGGTAGAAAATGTGGATTCTTCCGTCGTCCAATGGTCGTTTTTCGTCTCCGTTGCCTTTTGTAGTTTGCCTTGGATCTATCATTTTGATTTTTCGCGTTGTAAAATCTGAAATCGCAAAGATGAAAGAAAAGGTTGTTTTTCACGAATGAATTTCTTTGAAGTTATATCTTTTTCCTTCTCTAGTTCCAAAAACTTGGGATATATATAATATATATATGAAATCCGTGTCATGATCAAAAATTTTAAAATCTGTAATAATGGCTGTAGTTCAGCTGAGAAAAGGAACACCAGGAAATTATCTCCCTCAAACAGTTTTTATTATTAATTAGGATTTTGAATGGGTCTGTAAATACTTTATCGGACTATCACTCATTGATGGGGAAATTAAAATAATTATATATTTCATGCATGTGATCACTTTTATGTAAATATGTGAAGATAAGATGCGCGAATCAAAAAATAAATCTTTGCTCGTAAGTGGTAATGGTTGCAGTGTAAACAATCACAAAAGAAAGCGTGTTGCTTCAAAGTACGACCTGAATTAAAATCAAATTACAAAAGAAAACTAGAGGGCACCTAATATTTTGTGGTAGAAAGAATTTCTATTTAATTTCTAGCTGAGTGTTGTAAATGGAAACATATCAGTCTATTGTGGAAATTTGCGGAAAAGAAAATAAAAACGTTCATAAGCAAAGGTAATTTAAAGAAGAAATTTGGTAAAAGAAAAAACAGGGCCTAAATTTTTGGAATTTAAAGTGATTTTTTTCCCCCGCGTGAGAGTTAATTCAACATCTACCGAACAGATGAGCACCCAAAGATCAAATGCAGAACTTTTACCAAAGAACACGAAAAGAACTGCAAAACACGCAAGTGATTCGATAATGATTTGGCATGTCGGCAGGAAAAAAAGGAATCTAAGCTTAAGTGCCTTTAATTTAAGAATTGAGAGAATAAGATAATGGTTCGAAATATACTACTTATGCTGTTAAGGAATGGGGGTCTTTTACAATACTTGAAACCAGCTCAAAACACGTCATCAATAGCCTGAAATTCATCCTATTTAACACTTATAGGTCTACACTAATTGACAAATATGGAAACATGTGACATCATTAGTAATGATGCGGCGCTGACTAATTTTACTTTAAGTTTCTGCTGAATTTAACTAACATTTTAAAAACTACCCAGGTTCGCTTATTTAACTTAGTCCGCATCAACATAGTGGCTAGTACTCTAAATGAATTATCGAGACAACGCAAAACTAATGAAATTACTGGGATTAAAATTAAAATAAATTAGTTTATTACAATTAGAATACATTACAAAATTTAGCAGTTAAATTAAGCACTATTAAAATTGAAGAATAAGAGAACTATGAACAAACATTAAGAATTTCACTTATCTGAAACGGGAGACAAGATGTTGGGAGGCATGGCATTTCCGCCGGACAAGGCGACCTAAATTTCCTAAAAAGAAGAGTTTACTATGACATGGAATAATCTAGTCTCTCAAAATTGTCACTCGACGTCCCTTTTAAGGGAGGGAAAATCCCACCATTTTTGCCTACGTGCACTCTTTGTCCAGCCGCGCCATTGGTCAATTACCAAGCGCAAAGTTACAAAAGTTGCAGTTTTGAAATTAAATTTATGAGTCCGTTCACCCTGCGTACCCGTTGACAAACCCGGCATGCCCGGTGCCGGTCCCTCAGCTAGGAATTCCGACATCCTGTAAACAAGGGGATATACAAATTACTGATTATTTGGGGGCCAACTCCATTGCCGGCCAGCCTCTCATTAGTAAGAATGATTTCAGAAGGAGTGGCAAAAAATACCATCTTTTGTCGCTCAAAGTTTACTGAAAATGTGTATGTGTGTATACTATGTAATACATTTTCAGTAAACTTTCAAAACTTTCAGTTTTTTATTTTTTTCAAACTTACTTTTGTGACATAAATTATGCGATAATTTTAAATATAATTGTGTATGTCAAATAATTTTTTTAAATATTTTTTGTTTTAAAATTAAGTTTAGATTTCCTGTTATTGAAATAAATTATTTCAAAAATGTAGTGAGAAATCTTTTTTCCCCCTCGTAAAACATCATCACAATTTCCCTGCATGGATACTTTTGTAACTCATTGTACGTCCGATCAGTGTATGTAGATCGTCCTTTGGCTATAACAAATTAAAAAAATTACTTATTTATAATTAAAGAATTATTTTCAAACAAATTTCTTTATCAGCAATTCCTTTAATTTTCATTCCTAGTTTATATATCACTATTTCTCTGGGGTTGCAAGAATACTTGCCTCGGATAAGTGGGGGAGGCAAGAAAAAGTTTCGGAAACTTCAATATTAACGCTTACAGAATTGATTGTGTATTAATATTTGTAATCAATATTGTCGCTTACTGTACGACGAAAGTATAAATGAAACAGTTTCCCTTATCGCTGTAATGTAGTATTGATACAACCAAATCATGCTAATTTAAGCAATGTATACTTCTAAGGTTTTTATGAAAAATTCTTTGCTATCCATTTTCCAGTATTAGTAATGCAATTTTTTACTTTCCACATATCATTTTTTTAGTGCAGTGAATAAGTCCTAATCCATTAAATCGAAGATAAGATTGTGAAATGGAACAACGTTCCGTAAATAATGACGACTACCATCTCTGCTTTATGTCTATTTTCCATTAATTTCATATTATCCGGTTGTACAATTTAGAGCAATCTATCCTGTTATGAATTTCCCAGTCGTTTCGAATAATGAAAGGACTGCATTTATATTTTTGTCCCCCCCCCTTTTTATATTGAAGAAATAATCATTTTGCATAACAATAGACTGAAAGCGCAAAAGTAAGAATATTGACCTTTTGGATGTATTAAATAAAGAAATCTGATGAGATGCTTCCTTTTGTTTCATTTCATTTTTAGTAAAACCGCAGAAATAGGAAGGAGGCTGCTGTTGATGGAGGAAGTACAACCGCGTTGTAATCGTCACTCAAACTCTGCGTTCCAGTATTTTACACAAAAGGAATCTTATAATTGAAATAATATGAAAAATTAAACGATTTGTAGAATTTTTTTTTATTTCGTTTACTTAACTAATAAAATGCTACATTTTTTTTTTTGAAGAGAAGTATCTGTTTTTGGATTCTTATGTCTTTATTTAACTAGTAAAGTGTTAGATAAAATTAGAATATTAAAAGACGCATTGTACGTTGTTTAATTCATGCTGTATAGATAAAAAAAAATTCAAAAGTAAAGATAAAAAAAATAATTGAAGAAAAAAGATTGAAATATAATTTTTTATCTAAGTATTTGTGATTTTTTCAGAAGCTCTACTAAAAAAGAAAGCCTGATGACTATAACTTTTCTTTACTAATAGCTAAAATTGTCCAGCTTTGTTTATAAATTAATAGAAATTAAATTTATAGTAATTAGAATCTATTGCACGACTTAAATGTACAGAGTAACTTTAACAACTTTATAGATCATTTAATAATTCTTTATATTAAGAGTAGAATAGTCTTCAATACAGAAAATTTTTGTTGATTTCTGATATAATATCTTTCTAGAAAAAGTGTTTTTCCGATGCACTAAATAAAAAAAAATCTTCAATACATATTTGTGTATTGTATTTCCCAAAACGACGGAAAATAACACGGGTTACTAGTTGTAACAAATGTTGAAATTAATCTCGTTTAAGAATGGACTAAGTAAGGAGAATGCATGTTATTTTTTTCTTCTTTTTGTAACTGCTTTGTCAATTTATTTCGCGAAAAAAAAATTTGATATATTTACCTGAGAAATAAGTTACCAAATTTTATTATTATTTTTTTAAAGACCAACGTTGGGGGAAATAATAGCTGTTTTTTAGCATTTAGGTGAATATCTTACAGAAGGTGGGCTGATAAAAGATTTCAAGATGGATAAAGTTGTAATAGTTGGAAAGTGCATGGTAAAGAAAGATGGTTTTAGTTTTAAAGGCTGATGTTTCAACTACTTACACAAATTTGCTAAAATAAACTTGTCAATCTCGAACAAGTTGACATGTTTGTCTACGAGAACGAGTTATCGAACACGATTATTTTAAATTTTGGTTCAGATAGAAGGGGGAAGAATTTTTTGTGTACACTCAATGAAATTGAAGAGAAAATCTGTACTAACTCTGAAAATTTAGCTTCAATTCGTACATTTTCTTCATTTAGCATATTTGTATTAAAAAATAGAAGTCGTCTCACATTATATTTTGGTCTTTTTTTCATATAAATTTATTTATATTACTCTACTTTTAACTTGTTAAAAATTTATTTTGGTATATTTGATTTTTACTCATTATGTAAGACCACATTGACATTAGCATAATTTGGTTTAAACTTAAGATAATAGTTTTTAATAAAATGAGTGAAATTTTTGGTTTACAAATCTGTTTTATTTCTTTTATGCACACAGCCGAATTATATCGATGTTTATCAAACGTATTATGTTTTTAATGCCTTACTGCTGCAAATTCCTTTGAGAACGAAAATAATTTCACTTGTCTTTAGGGACGGGAGTGAATGGGAAATTTACCCAGTTTTGCGTAACAGTGAAAAAGCGAATGAAAGTAGTGATCCCCCCACCCCCCGAAACGTCGCCATGGTGAGGAGATAGCGAGCGGGAGGAAAAGAGAGCGGGGGGGGGGGTGAGTGGATGTACACAACGTGACTTGCGTCATATCCGTGAAAAAGTTGGACGATTGCTAAGGGGAATTGTGCATCAAAGTATATCTTGCTGCTATGGACGAAAGGCGCTTAGGTATTGGTGACATTAAGTGGGTACCCTTGCTACTCTCGTAACGAACTCGCGTGGCGTATTTTCGTAGTTTTTATGTAATAAAACGTGCCGTTTTCAACGAATAAACACACCCAAAATATTACCATTTTATGGCTCTTCCCGTTACGGGAGTGTCTGGGGCATTGTGTATATGTCACTAACGTCACGCCAGAATCGCTACGGATAGCGTCTTGTAAACAAACACAGTGACTTCTGTAAGTGATGCATTAAGTTTATATTAATTTTTATTTCCGTTGAATCAAAATTAATTCTGGCCAGAATGCCTAGAACAAATGCAAAAAGAGGAAAAGAGTTTCGCGAAAGAAAAAAAAAGCAAAACTAGCAACAAGTTCAGGCGAAAGTCTGTATATCAGCTGGTAGTTCTGTCGCAACTTTTATCATCTTTATCCATAACGTTTTAGTGCTGTACACATCAGAGACTGCTGCAATCATTGGATCCGATGATGATTAAAAGTCGATTATCTTAACTGGAGATTTTAATGTTAATTTTGCTTCAGAAGAAGCAAAGCCACCATTGAATTCTTGAAACGTACACTGAATTTGACAATGAATACTGATTCTAGAGAAGGAAAAACAATATACGGCACCACGATTGATGCAGTTTTCTCACATTTTCTTGATTGACTACAATGGAGGATTTTTATATCCTACTTCAGTTATCACACACCTATTGTGTCTTTCTTGGAAAGTGATGATGCAGAAAATTGAATAAAAATATTTTCATACAATAAAATGAAGTTCGAATTTTATTTGATTAAAGTAAGTTCTCTCAGCAGTTTAATATAATTAGATCTATTCCTGCATTTACGGCCAACGTCGCCAAAGAAGTTTCACTTCTATCGCGTGGCTTTCCACGTTCTTTTTTTATACTAGTTATTCTTTTTTTGAAAATGGAACTTTCATTGTATAGCACAAAGAAGTTACTCAGACAATAGCACTTTTAGAAGATATTTCTATGTATATGATTGGAATACTTTCCATTTTATCAACGTTTATATGAATTATTTATAATTCTTCTTTGTTTAAAAAAATAATTATTATTTCTTCAGACAAAAAAAAAATTCAAACAGCATATAGGAAGAAAAAATGGGTAGTCATGATTATAGAATATCCAATTTTCAATGGATGTGTAATATTAAAATAGTTTAAATTGTTTGGCTTTATATTATGATTTTGCTACGTTAAAATTTCTAAACAGGAATTCTTACTCCAAAAATATTACTTATTAAAAAAAAAATTCTTCCAGACTTTATATAATCATATTTTTTTTTTTAAATTTCAGAACAAACTTTAGAAATTGATATCAATTTACTTATGATGAGAACAAACAACGGTGAATGTTCTATGATTTTTTTAAAAAAAATCTTAAAAATGTGGCACAAAATTGTGAAAAAATTTAATGTTAACTCATGATTTCATTAAATCGCATTAATCTGCGTTAACTATGATAGTCGTAGAACTTTTGTTATTAAGAATAAGATATCTCTGTTTATTCTTCAAAAATATTTATCTTAAAAAAACATTAATCTTCCTTAAAAATGTAAACTGAGAAAGAATCTGTAATTATCTGAGCTGGAAAAGATTTATAATACTTATTTGTATTATTTTTTGGGAAGAAGAGATTGGATATGTTATTAGAAACTCATATTAGCTCTTATATTTTAAAAGTCACTTGCTGAATACTCTTATTCCAACTCTCTTAAATCATAAGCTCCTAAAATAAACTGTTAGTATACGAAAGCTTAAGAGAGAGAGAGCTACTGAAAGAGAGATGAAAAGACCTTGTTGAAGATCATTACGAAAAATCTTTTCAGGTCAGTAACATATTCTTTTTGAAAAAACTGGAAAACTTGGTGCCTTTCGTTTTCGATGGGCTGGTGAAAAGATTGAACAAGCCTGTGTTCGGGCAAGGATCCCTGGAGGCAAAAGCTGCTGGTGACTTAAGCAAAAAAAAGTTTTAAAATTAAAGAACTCTGGGGGGAAAAGGCTTTAGGGCATATAAGAACTCTTGAAGGAGATGATTTTTTTTTGTGTATGTTTTAAGGGCCCAAAATAACGACGCGAACATTTTCCATGTTTACTTTTTTTCCGCCTTTAAAACTTACATCATTGAAAATGATTTTCCCCCTGTTAACTTCGTGTGTGTAATTTTTCACACATTAAACCGCGAATTAGTTATGAAGTTTTGAAAGCAGTTAGTAACTTTTACTGAATAAATTTTTATGTTGCGATTAAAAAGTCTGGATTATGTGGATTTTAATAATGTGGATAAAAATTAAACCGTGCTGTAATTTTGCGAGGGTTTTTATTTTTGGAATATTTTATTGCTTTATCTTGTTTATTTTGCATGTTCAGTTACTTAAAAAAAATTGTAATGATGCATTAAGTAGTGTTTGGCGAAATAAAACAGTACTAATAATGTTTGTATAACTGCAGAAAATAATGAATGAATGAATATTATCTTTCTGAAGAATTCTGCTGGCGTCTCTCGAGCGTCGTTATTCCAATGATAATTATAAGACCCAGTGGGATTCATTTACCGTTGTAGCTCGAACATTAAACGGGTCATTCAAAATATTAGCATGTATTTATAAATGCATTTGTAATTCATGTTTCATTCAAACCTTCGCTTACATTTTGCGTTTTTATCGACGTTTACATAAACATCGTCATTTCGTTCTCGTTGCAACACACTCTTGCAAAATTTTTGGAAGTATCGCGATCCGTTTCATTTTGTGTGTGTGAAGTGTGCCGGTGTGTAATGTTCTATCCATGCGATCGCATCTTCCGATTTCGAGAAAAATGTGGAATTCCTTGAGAATTCAGAGTTTTTTTTGGGGGGGGGGAGGGAAGGGATTGAAGAGGTACTGTGTAAAAACTATGTATAATTTCTTCGAAATTTTTTTTAAAATCAAGTGTTGAAATATTTTTAGTTTGTTTTTATTTGTAATGCACCTATTTGAAGCACTTAATTTGTTTGAAGCTTGTAATTAAAAAAAAAAAATCTGATTTAAGGATTTTTAGTCTTTATCTGTGGAATATTATCTTTAGGCAAATTATCACATCGATTAAGGCGTATTTTTTTCTGATATTGCAGTCGTATAATTAATTAGAAATGCTTTGAGATGTTTTTGCTGTTTCTTTGTGGTGTCCTTTGTACTTCAAGAATACTCCTATGATTACATGGAATAACATCTTATGCCGCTCATACTCTCACGATTTATATAGAATATTTTGGCATGTTTAATTGGTAATAAAAATCATACTATTTTCTTTATTAATTGTTTGTTACTTGTTCCGGCTATATTAATTACAATATCACGTTTCATTACTCGAGGATTGTGAAAACTATGTTCCATGATTTGAAATAACAGGAGCTATGTGTTGAATTCCATCGAAAATTGAAGCCATCTTGTGGTGTTGTGGGGAAGTTTGGAGAGTATAATGCCTATTCGTTTCTTCACCAGTTTAGCGTGTTTCAAAATAAGGCCGTCTACAGTACTAACTGAACTGAACTAATGAACATTCAATTGCAGAAATAAAACCAAATCTGAGATGCTTATTGAAATAGATTATGGAGAAAAAAAAATGGGAATACTTTTCGCGCGTTTTTAGAGAGGAAAGGGGAGGGTTTAAAAACTGCGTGTAGAAATTTTTTTGAAAACATTGTATGAGGAGCATGAATTATCTAGTATTTATGTCATTCAATAGGGTTATAATAATTAATCACAGTAAGAAGAAGTATATTTTCAGCTTATTAAAAATGAAAGTGTTTCACATGATAATTATGTGTTTCATAGAATTACCGTGTATTAAATGAATTATTATTGTGTAAGTTCATTGAATATTCTGTGTGTCGGGTAAAGGCCAAGGGGACCGGTAATGACCACTGTTTCGGAGAAGAGGTAGCTGATTTTTTTGGATGTGCTTCGCGATTGCGCCTTGCTGCGCTCAAAGACGTTTCATCTGTGTCAGAAACAAAACAAGAAGTCTCTTGGCTGGGCTACAATCTGGCAACGGATCAATGATGCCAAAGATATATTCGGGTTTAGCAGGTGATGCGGAGACCGAAGAATAAAAATTAAGAGGGGAGGGGAGGGTGCATGAGTTTTGAATCCCGCTTTATTTGGAACAGAACGGTGACTCGCTGTTTACTCACTTTCCTCATTTCTCGTGATTTGCCTTACTTTCTCTTTGAAGTCATTGGCCTCACATTTTACCTCTGGAAAAAAGCCTGTTTCATTTCTTTTTTTAAAATTCTCTTTAAGGGATACTTTTATATTTAACAATTTCACTCGTTGAAAGGTGACTATTTAATTTAATTAAGGGTTAATCAGTCTGTTTATCTCAATTCGTAAATTACAATTGAGCAGCCAAATTTGATAAACTTCATAGTGATGGCATAGTACTTAGTTTTGTAATTTGTTATGCATGCGTTTTCGTTGTAAAATAATCTATGGAATAAACTTATATATATATGCGCACACACACATTCCTGCCGTTAAATACTTCACCCACTAAATTCGTTTGGAAGGCAACTTCCAAAAAGAACTTCGCAAGCTTCAAAATTTTTTTGTTATCCAATCCTCTCAACACAATTCTCAACTGTGGTGATATTTTGTTTTATTGACATGTATTTTGGATTATAAAGATATTAAAATCTCCCCACCCCCTTGTTTGACCTAATACATATTCCAGAAAATAAAATTTGTATCTCTAAGGTAAAACAATGTATGCTGCTACTGACAGTAAAAGAAAAAGGAAGTGTAATTTATATAAACACGATACGTGGGGGAGCAAAAATTATTACAAAATTATCGTATAAACAGGAGAAATTGTCCATTTTTCTCCTATCTTTTCTTCTCTGCATAAACAATATATATGTATGTGTGTATGTATATATATATAATATATATATATAAAATATGAAAAAATAAAAAAGATTAAACATTACAACTAACAAAGTTAGAGGATAGAAACCAGATTTTGAGACACATAACTATAAAAAAATGGTTGAAATGTATATTGTACAGATTTAAATAACCGTATGTATAGCAGGAAACAGAGTTAGAACTTTAAAATGGAAGAAACGAAAGGAGTCCAGAAGCATTTTCAATGTAACTGGTTCTGCCTAGATGCATTAAGTGTGATTTTTCAAAAATTAATTTCCTTTTTTCTAATGCAGTAAAAAATTTACGGATAGATTAACTTTAAATGCGCTGACATCGAATTGGTACAAATGAAATTATCGAAATTTCAAAATCGAGAATTTGATGGATATAGGAGTCTTTATAGTTGAGGTTTGTTTAATTTGCAGTATATTTTTTACGATTTATCATAAGACTTTGAAAATTGAAATTTCTGAAATTTTTATGTAATCATACAGGACCCAGACAAAGTAATTGTCTACAGAATGTCTGGTAACCATAGTGAATTGGCTCGTTGCTTTGGAAATTTCTCAATACGGCATGCGATGTGTATGTGTGTGTATTCACCTCTACTCGACAATTGCTGCGGTACTCACACACTTTTGATTATTGCATTAAAAATTCCTTCGAAATTTATTAATACATTAAAAAAATAAATTTTTACAACTTTATCACTTTCTCGTCTTTTCAATTATTATTAAGTTTTAGATCCAGCAAGTTTTTTGAAAGCCTCGAGAATTGTTATCGTTAAAGTTACTGACAAAGAAATTGTGTGTGAGTGGGCAACGCTTTAAAACTAACAATAAATACAAATGATGTTACTTTGAGGTAGTAGTAGTAAAATGTTTGACAGGTTTCTTTTTCAGAAAATTACGTAATGAAGTTTGCCCTCGGTTTTAACAATGTTTTGTTATTTAAATTTATATTTATCTCTTTTTTTTAGATGAAAAACTTCTGAATAGCCTTCCATTTTCACAATTTTCTTCGTATTTCCAATTCACTCAAGTTGAATTACAATTTTACATCATGGAAGAATTTATTAGGGAAACAAAATGCTATCCAAAATGTAATTATTCTTTAGGACTCAAACTTTATAAATTCAATTAACCTTAAAAATAAATTAAAGTTGCGCAGTGTTTCTTATGCCCTCTGGTCTGGAAAAATAACTTATAAACCAGTTTAAAAAAAAAAAAGTCAGCTAGGAGTTCTTAACCTTGGGTTCACTCACCCCTGAAAGTTTAAGACAAAAACATTTAAAAATAGATAAATAAATTAACTTCCTGAATGAGTGGATCAAATAATTTCATGCATGAACTAACCCATTCTTGTATTTCTCCGAAAATTGAAAATAACAGAATGCGCGGGAAAAAAGGACGAATCGGCGGAGATTTATATATATATATATATATATATATAAATAAGCATTGTGATTTAACTGAACCATCTTGGAAATGATAATATAATGGGGACTACAAATAGCGTTCAAGTGAGCAAGTAAAAATGTTCGATTCTGTTTTGTGTGTTCTTTTATTTATTTATTTTTTTTTTGTTTGTTCTCATCTTAACTTTTCTATTGAAAACACTTGGATTTTGCGTTATCAGTATATTGGTGTACTGAAAAATAATTTTATTTTGCTTGAAGAAGATATTTCCAATTATAAAATCAGTGTTAAAAGAATTAAATTAATGAAAATAAAATGAGAAACATTATACTTAAAAATTAAATTTAATAGTTTCAAACATTTTTAAAAATAATAATCCTACTAATTTTTAAAATTTATTTCTTTTTAGAAATATTGGTAAAAATTTGATTTAAAAATTACTTATATATTCCTCATCTTATTTGTCAAATTATTTGGCTTTTTAGTTTTGTCTGTTGGTTTTTGTTACCTGGAACCAGGTTAACTTTTCATGTTCCAAATCGGAATCCTGAAATGATGATTTTTTTTATGCCTAATATTTCAGCGGAAATTTAATATTAAGATAATGCAAAATTTTAAGATTCGCAAGGGTGCCAACATTTAAAAAGGTAACTTCTGATATGAAATCACCTAATCAAAATAACAGAAGTCCTCTATTTGTGATATTTACAGATTAATTATATAGTTTTTGATATATTTGATCTTAGATTATTGTGACATCTTTTTGTTGTCACAGATAGAGGGTTCGAGTCCTGGAGTCATTGACGATCAGTCATGTAGAGGCGCTGATGCGAGGCTCAAAATGTTCATGTTGATGCGGTACAAAAGTTTGGAGATTAGGGTTCTTTTTTACTCAGGTTCGTCGCTTCACCGAATGACGTGGTTTGTCGCTAACAGCTCTCGCGTCGCTGTACAGTGTGACAAATCAAATGAGAGAATCCGACACAATTGTATCTCATAATAAGCTATTGAATTATGTGCGTTTTACGTCCTACTTCATATTGTTATTCCGTCCAATGCTTCTAAGATATGCATTTATTATTTATAACTCTGAATAATATTAATATATATAATATACACTGGTGTGCAAAAATTAAGGACGAAGTTGAAAAATTAGCATATCAGCTGAACAAAGAGGCAGAGCGGACAGAAAGACCAATCAGGAGATTAAGTGAGGTGATGTACGGTAGCACATGCGCAGATATGCAGGTAGACGTAATGGGGGAGTGTCTGAGTAGTAAAGCATGTTGTCGGTGTAAGATTAGTATTTCTGGCAAAGAGATTGCACACCGTATAGCAGTTAAAATCGCACCGAGTTGCTGCTTCAGCGAGAAATGGCGAATAATCAATCTGTTAGACGACATCTGGATGCTTTTACCAGAGGTCGAATCATTGGGAAGTCGGAGGAAGGTCGCAGTGTGACAAGTGTGGCTGCAGAGTTCGGAATTGCTCACAGCATCGTTTCACGACTTTGGAGACAATTTCAAACTACAGGAACAGCTATCCCGGGGTTCAGTAGTGGTCGTCCACGAGGAACCACACCCGCAGATGACCGGTATATTGCCTTACAGGCCAGAAGAAACAGGCGGCAGACAGCGGGAGAAATCGCTAGACACACGACACAGGCGACTGGACGACCGATATCGCGTTTTATCTTATCCAGCAGACTGCACGGTGGTGGTCTGTTTGCACGACGCCCTGTACGGTGTGTACCTCTAACGCCTGCCCATCGGAGAGGGCGTTCTCTGTGGTGCCGGGAACACCGGAATTGGAGAGACAATGAATGGGGACGAGAACTCTTTACAGATGAGAGCAGATTCAGTCTGAGTAGCGATTCTCATCGCATACTCATCTGGAGAGAGCGGGGAAGCCGCAATCATCCCTCGAACATCATTGAAAAGGACAGGTATGGAGGTGGCGGTGTTCTCGTTTGGGGTGGCATCATGCTTGGTAGTCGTACAGACCTTCACATCTTCGACGCAGGTTCAGTCAACGGGACCCGTTATTGTAATGAGATTCTTCTTCCATATGTGCGTCTTTTTAGAGGCGCTATGGGTCCGCAGTTCCTTTTCATGGACGACAATGCACCATGTCATCGCACAGTAGCTGCCGAACAGCTCTTAGAGAGTGAGGATATTGAACGTATGGATTGGCCGGCACGATCTCCGGATCTCAATCTCATCGAGCATGTATGGGATTTTCTAGGCACACGCTTGGCAGCTCGTACCTTACCACCAGTAACGATTCCGGAGCTTCGATTGGCGCTGCAAGACGAATGGGCAGCAATGCCTCAACAACTCATTGAAACCCTCATTCTCAGCATGGGCAGAAGCTGTGAAACCTGCCTAGCAGTCAGGGGAGATCATATCCCCTACTAAAGACCGGGTATTTCTTGCTGGACACCCATCACAGGGATGTTTCGGCCTTCAGTCGCATTGCGCTCCATGCTACTTTTTCAATAAAGCTTCTTTTTATCCCTCTGATTTCTCTTTTAGTAAGTGTTGCTTACATTACTCATGTCCTTACGTATTGGGGATCTTACGGTATTAAATGTGTTGATTTGGAATGCTTTTGTACAAAGTTATATTGAAAAAGCAGTCTCGTCCTTAATTTTTGCACACCAGTGTATATCGAATTAAAACAATAAATTGACAATCCTTTACAATAATCTTTTGTGAGCTTCTTAGAAATAAGAAAAGTGGGAATTCTTTTTCTGAATGTTTTATGCAATTTAATTATAAAGTGCGTCAGAGAGAGCCAGAAATATCTAACATTTTGGATTCGCTTAAAAAAATTATTATACTGCTCTATTCTAAAATGACCGTGTTTAGGTGGTGGTCGAAGCTTGTTGATTTCTGAGAGAGAATCTTTAAATGGGGATTGGATAGAACAGTCAAGGGATTTTGAGGGACCCCATAAGTCCAGCATTTCCGCATTTCGTGGATAAAACGAAGTGCTTTTACGTGTTTTGTGCCCCTAAGTTTTCCTGGAAACCACGCCTGACGTTGGTAGCTTGTCTCCGTTTGGGGCTTGTAAAGGGCGCGCCCACTTCGTTTCCTGTCCAGACGAAAGTGAAATACTCGCAATTTTTGCCACTCCAGTTTTAAAAGGGGAGACTGCATATATACTTTTGACACACGGATGTGTACGAATTTCAGCATTTGGAGATTGACATAAGTTTTCATTAGTTTCCGTATTTAAAAGAAGTGTGTGGTGACTCATAGGGAATTATTAGCATTAAAAATTGCTTTGCGATTAATAGCGACTGATATCATTATGATGATCTATTTTAATTTCTCTTAGAGAGTGGAAAGAGTGTTTCAATTTTAAATAGACAATAGAACCTGTTTTTGTACGGTCCTTTTTAATGCGGTATATGAATTTCAACGGCTTTGGAGCCACTGTAATGTTTTCTATCAATGTACCAGTGGCGTAATGGAGAATGTCAGGGTCCCCTGCTAAGTCATGTTTTTTGCCTTTAATATTTTATAAATTGGGTAAATATGTACTGGGCGTTAGTCAGGCTTCCGGCCCCCTAGAGTCCTGCCCCCCCACGTTGGGGGGGGGGCGTTGCGCCACTGCAATGTACATATATACACTTCAAAACGATCTGTTCGTTTGTTATGAAGACGGAAAAGACGAAACGGATTCCTTGAAAGCTAATAAAATATATGCAGGGATCCAGCTTTCCAACAAATCGGAAAAGCATTTTCTAGAATAGATACCAATTCCGCAAGGAGTTTGAATTTCCACAAAAAGAGCTTTGATCATGTATATCTAGTAATCGTGACTTTTACAAGCAACTGACCAACCGACCTTCGTCGCAAACACTTATCTCTTACTTTATGGTACTAAAAAATAAATCAATTGAAATTGTATCTTCAAATGATGAAAGCGTTTTTGAACTTATTCATCACTGGAAGATGCGCGCTTTGGATTACAATGAGTAGCAGTGAATTATGTGCGTGCATTTAGAAACTCTTCCTTGTATACAATGAGAAACTAAATGTTTTTTAAATGTCTCCATGTATTATTTAATTATTTATTTTGTTATGGAAATACTTTCTCATAAATGTCGTAAATAATTTGCGTATTTTCTTAGTGCGACTTTTTTTATGCGGTTCCTCTCCACTGCATGAAAAAAATTCTGTAGTATGTCGACGAAGTTGTTTGTTATATTTAAGAATTTATGAAATTTTCGAATATTTTTTTGTGCGATTTATTTTTATGCGATCCCTATCTACCGCACAAAATCTGGTTTTACTATATATGTAAGAAAATTTATCTCAAAAGATAGTTCGTAATGAATTTGGGATGTAGAACTCGAATATAAAGAGGGTTTTCTTTATTTAAAATTATTATCTATGTTATCGTGAACTTAAATCCGTGCAATGTGATTTGATCCCGTATAGTAAAAATATTTTCATTCATTCATTTTTGATTTTCTGTGTTTGATTTATTAAAATGAAAGTTTTTATTTCTTGTGTTATAAAGAGGAAATATCCTTCCATAATTTTTCTTTTTTAAAAACATTGATGGTTCTTTTTTAAAATTTTCTTTTAAAAATCATAAAAATTTTGCGTTTATTTTGTTTTTTATTCTTTTATTAATATTCTATGGCTTCCCATTTTTCTTATGCCGAAACATAAAACGACACATTTTGTTTGACGAGAAGATTACATCCGTTATAGTTCTACCTTATTAGTATTTTGGAAATTACAAAATGTATTTTTCCTTTTTGTCCCTTTTCAGTGGATATAATTTCCGATTATTCAAATGAACAATATGCAACAGGGGAATTATACTTTTTCTAGTTTGATTGCCTTTATATCTATTTTATTTCTAACTAGCCGTTACCCTCCCGCTTCGCTGGGTATTTCATGATGTTTTATAAATATATCTGTTTATATGTATAAAATATTGATATCTAAGTCCTAACATATTAAGAATTCTATTGTATTGAAAAATGTACTTATACCTGCAATTCTCGCCTCTTGATAAAAAAAAAAAAAAGGACAGAACTACTAATTTGTATTATCTAATATTCTCTAAAATTGAGTATAGAATGATGTTTACACTTTCGTAACCCTATAACAAAGTGGGTTTCCGCAAAACCAATTTTAAGTGGATCTCTACTCCATAAAATAAACATGGAAGCCAAATTTCAAATCTAAATCTAATAGGGCAAAATTTTTACTATCAATACCCGCCCCACCCCCTCATAATTCCGTTGAGAGTCGTTCTCCTAAAAACCGTTCTTAGCGGATTTCAATTCAACGGAAGAAAAATGTAAACCAAATTCCATTATTATGGTTCTTGCAGTTCGAAAAAAGAAATTTTTTGTCAACACCGCCTCAGTAACCCCTTGCTCCCCCAGGAGTTGGTTCCCGTCAAATGCATTCTTAGTGGATCCCTATTCAACAAAAGGAATATGTTTAACAAATTTCAAGGACACAGGCCTAACAATTCTAAAACAGGATTTTTTTCCCTATAACTCCCCTTCACCCCTCGCAACCCTCCTTTTGTTTTACTCTTTGTTTGAGGAACTCTTTTCCATGAAAAAAACATGCCTACCAATTTTCAGGCAGGTAGATCGAATAGTTTAAAAACGGAAATATTTATCTATTAAGCCTCTTAATCCTAGGAAATGAAACTTGGGGGTTAATTTTCGCGAGACCCATTTTATAGCGGTTCTGTACTCAACGAAAGGAATATGCTTACCAAATTTCAAGACTGTACGTCTAATAGTTTAAAAATGGGAATAAATACCTATAACCCCCCTTGAGCCCCCGCAACGCCACTTGGGGGTCTGTTTTCATAAAACCCATTTTGTAGTGGATCTCTACTCTATGAAAGGAATCTGCTTACCAAATTTGAAGACTGTGAGTCGAATAAAATAAAAATGGAAAAAAATTATCTATAGCGCCCCTTGAGACCCTGCAACGCCACCTGGGGGGGGGTTGATTTTCACAAAACACATTATACATTGGATCTTTACTCCATAAAAGGATTCTGTTTATCATATTTAAAGACTGTGCTACCAGGAGTTTAAAAATCGAAAGGTAATTATCTATAACACCCCTTAAGCTCCTAAACGCCACTTGGGGGTCTATTTTCACGAAACCTATTTTGTGGCGTATCTCTACACTGTGAGAGGAACCTGCTTACCAAATTTCAAGACTGTGCGTCTAATAGCTTAAAAATCAGAATAATTATTTAATTCTCCCCTTAACACCCTCTCAACACCCTTTGGGGGTCAATTTTCCCAAAACCCATTTTGAAGCGGATATTAACTCCATGAAAGAACTATGCCTACTAATTTTCAAGCCAGTAGGTCAAGTACTTTAAAAACGAAACTATTTATCTTTTACGCCCCTTAACCTCCTCCTCATACACCTCCTTTCGCGTAGGTGTTTTCGAATATTTATCTTTTACGCCCTTATTCACACGCACCCAAAACCCATTTTGTAGCGGATCTCTACTCTATGAAAGGAATCTGGTTACCCAATTTTAAGATTGTACGTTGAGTAGTGTAAAAATGGAAACAATTATTTATAACACCCCTCAACCCCCACAGTAACGCTCCTTTCTGTTCGAACTTCGAAAATCCGTTCTTAGCTGATCTCTACTCCATGAAAGGAACATGTCTACCGAATTTCAAGTCAGTAGGTTCAATAGTTTCGGAGATATCGTGATTAGTCAGTCAGTGACTGAGTCGCTTTTCTCCTTTATATATATATACTAGCTGTTACCCGCCCGCTTCGCTGGGAATTTCATGATGTTTTATAAATTTTTACTGCTTATATATATATGTATAAATTATTGATATCTAAGTCCTGCATTAAGATTTCGATTGTATTGAAAAATATACTTATACCTGTAACTGTCGCCTGTTGATAAAAAAAAGGGGCAGAACTCATCTAATTTGTGTTTTCTAAAAATCTCTAAAATTGAAGCATAGAATGATGTTTGCTCTTTCGTAACCCAAAAACCAAGTGGATTCCCGCAAAACCAATTTTCGGTGGATCTCTACTCCGTAAATTGAACATGCAAGCCAAATTTCAAGTCTAAATCTAACAGAAAAAAAGACAAAAGTTTTACTATCAATATCCCCGTAATCCCGTTGAGAGCCGTTTTCCAAAATAACCGCTCTTAGCGGATTTCAACTCAACAAAAGAAAAATGCAAACCAAATTTCAATATTATAGTCCTTGTAGCTCGAAAAAAGTAATTTTTTTTTGTCAATACGTCCCAGTAATCCCCTGCACCCTCCTCCCCCCAGAACTTGATTTGCTTAAAATACATTCTTAGTGGATCCCTATTCAACAAAAGAAACATGCTTAACAATTTTCAAGTATATGGGTCTAACAATTAAAAACAGGAATTTTTTTCTGTAACTCCTCTTGACCCCTCGCAACCCTCCTTGGGGGTCAATTTTCGTTTTACTCTTTGTTAGAAGAACTCTATTCCATGAAAGGAACATGCCTACCAATTTTCAAGCAGGATGATCAAATAGTTTAAAATGGAAATATTTATCAATTACGCCTCTTAATCTCCCGAAATTAAACTTGGTAGTTCATATTCGCGAAACCCATTTTGTAGCGGTTGTCTACTTTACGAAAGGAATCTGCTTATCAAATTTCAAGACTGTACGTCTAATAGTTTAAAAATGGGGATAATTATCTATAACGCCACTTGAGCCCCCGCAACGCCACATTAAAGAAACTCACAATTAAGAAATTAAGAACAATTTGAATTAAGAAAAACAGAGAGGTAGAAAAATGAAAGATACCTTGAAAAATATTATTCTTCGATTACAATATAAATATTAAGCAAATAATAACTATTGTTTAAATGTGACTAAAAATGTAAATAAAAAAAAAGGATTAAAACTAACCGTAAAACTTATTAATTTTTTGTTTCTTGCATTGCTTTTTGCTTATGAAGCCTTGATTTATTATTTTTAAAAGTGCATACGAAACAGCCGATGCTCTACTTAACTGAACAGTGAGATAACTATCATAAAAAAAAAAAAATATGGCACGTGTCAGCGTATTATCATGTGCGCGTAACACTATTATGTCTCATGAAGAGCATCGGTCGCCAGTAACCAAAACAACGACTTCATTAGCTCAGCTTGGCGTTCATCTTGGCATTCAGTTTCACGTTCACCCGTATAGTTTCCGTTCCCGTAAGAATACGGGAATAAAATATAGCCTATGTTACTCCCCGTTAATGTAGCTTTCCATTAGTGAAATAATTTTTAAAATCGCACCAGCCGTTTCCGAGATTAGCCGGAACAAACAGACAGACAGACAGATAGACAGACAGACAGACAAAAATTTTAAAAATTGTTTTTTTGTTATGAGTACCGTATATACTTTTAGTGCATTAAGTAAAAAGCTGCTAATTTGAAATTACAAACAGACACTTCAATTTTATTTATTTGTATAGATATGCGACTTTCGTCAACTCTTGCACAACTTCGATAAACCATTCAACAAGTAATATATGGTTACAGTGAGAATGTTTTGCTATTCTTGGCTTGGAAGTGTGCTTAAGAATGTGATCTCATCGTTTGAAGCCTTTCAAGAAAGCTCTATCCTTGTGTGTGACGCACAATTCGTAAGGCTTCTCATTCATTTTCTCGAGATGTCCTTAATGGAAACGGCAACGTGTTTCTTTTATGTTGTATGGGTTTCTGTGAAAGGGGAATGCAAATACGTTCAATAATATAGAAAGTATGGCTTACGTAAGATAGCGTTTTTGGACCATGTCGAAGAAATCTATTACAATACTCTGTTGTACCATGTACAAAAGTAAGAGTTGTCGAAGCTCAGTTAGATTTATGTCAGTTTGCATTTCTTCAGTATTTTCATTGTTGGATGATTACCAGCTTGTGTGATATAGTCCATGCCTCTGTGGAACAATAAAATTACTGTACGTTAAATTCAGCGATTTAACGTCCAGTCCTGACTCCCTGACTTTGACTTCCTTTGGAGAAATTTGGGGAGGAAACTTCTCTTCGCAGTGTTACCTCTTTGTTCCGAAACAATTTTTTCGCCGTAATTTAGTAATGTTGTGAATAGTGCGTTGAATCGTTAATTTAATTAAACCAATCAAACCGTTAAATAATCAATAATTCGCCGTAATTTATTTTGATATGATGTACTATAATTGTTATAGTTGATATAGTTTTGTTATCTAATAATTCAAATCTTATTTGGGACCATATTTCGGCATAAATCCATGTATAATTCATTCTTTTTGTTAAATGGGACATATATATTGTTTCATAAGAAAGGTAATTTTTTTTTCTTCGGCAGTTAACAGATACGACAATATACAAACAAATTTTTAAATACGATTTTTTTCAAATTTGGGGAGATTTATTGCTTACAAACTTCGGAAGAAATATTTAAATTGTTTTGTAATGAATTATTAATGCGTAAGTAAACAAAAAGGTGCTCAGAGCCTTCTATATAAATCCAAAAGACGGACAAGGTTTTTCACTTGGAAAAACTTCTGGAGGGATCCTTGCCATGACAGAATCATGTGCTTTTTAGAAGAAAGTATGTGTTTCTCGAAGATCTTCTATAGTGGAAGTGTTTAGTCTGTACGATGTTAGAACCGGAACCCAGGACAATTTCTTATTTACATACATTTTAAAGTGTCTATAGAAAACAAAATGTAATGATATGAATTCGCTACACTGTAAATGGAATACATTCACCATGATCACTTGGATCTCATTAATAGTCTTTAGGCAACTTTGTTCGATCATGTGAGTCTATGTGTCTTCTATCATTCAATACAGTTTTAATCCATTGTTCTTAATTATCGGTCTTTAATTTTGTATGATGAGAATCCATAATAAAGAAATAATCAAAGACGTTATGGGTTAAAACTCCTAGCTGCGCCATAAGGACAATGGGTTGTGCCTTTAATTTTACATTGATTAAAGTATAATAAGAAAAATTCATGTGCTTGGCTATAAAATATGTGTTGCCTCAAGTGGTTTTGAGCGAGAGAGAGTCCTGTTTCATAGCAAATTGGTGGAATCGGATATTGTAGCCGTCCCCTAACACCTCCATATGGAATAATAGGGAACATTGCACTTTTAAGTCCAAAGAAATGCAAAGTCCTTCATGGTATGGAGTAAAAATCTGTAGAGTGAAGTACATTTTTAAAATTCGTCCTCGCCATCCAATTATTGTAGCTCTAGTAAGGAGTTAATTAAAGAAATACTGATTCACACATTAGAGGATATAAATGAAATTTGGGGGGGGGGCGCTCTAAAAATATCTTATTTCTGAAATAAAAGCTCGCGTAGTGGATATTAGTTTCGAAGAACAATAGAATCATTCGGAATCTCGTACGATCTTTTCAGTCGAACGGTGTTGCCTCAGAGAGCGGATTCTATTTCTCCATTGGAACTTATCCCCACGCGAATCGCTGCTCCGGATCTGGGAACACCCTACCGGGAGTCTTTATCTACATTAGAGAAAAGAATCACTCTGCCGCGGGAATGGAAAATGAGTAGAAATACATAAAAACTTTTGTCGCGCTCTCTCTGCGTGTGCGGAAAATGAAGCGCTTTCTCGCACTGCTGCCAGGCCCCTAGGGAGGTTTCCATTTCAACTGCTTCTCCCTCCCGTGCCTTCGGGAGGAAAAGAGGATTTTTTTCCTTTTTCTCCCGATTTCTTGCACTCCTCGTAAGGAGGTTTAAAAACTCCGTTCGATTTTCATTCCCTCTGCTTGACATGTATGTAAATTTCTTTCTTTTTTCCTCGAGCACAAAAGCTTTTATCTCTTGTTGTACTGGATCCGTTTCATTTACGCTTACCTAGCCGATTTTCTGTTATACTGAGACGGTTTTTGTTCTTTCCGCTTTTACTGACATCAACTTTGCCTTTCGACTGAGTCTCTACCTTTTTTTTTTTTTTTTTGATGCTGAAGAAACGCTAGCGCAAATTATATCCGAAAAGCCTGGCAGCAGCCGAATAATTGAATACTTTGTAAACCCATTTTTACCACGCTTCCCAAAGTTTCTGACAAGGGATTCCATTCTTTTTAAATCTTAAGAAGGATTTTTTAGAAACCTTCGAAGAGGAAGTCAAGAGCGTTAATTAAAAATAATTATTGTAACTTTATTTTAAGTAGCGTTTATTACTTCGTACGTTGTAGTTGGCTCGTAAGGAATGTTTCTTTTCCCCTTGAAAATCATAGTGTTAATTAAATTTTTTTTTGTTATTTGTTTTTTTTAAAGAAATCAGTTTTTTTAAACATGTAAGATGCCACTCAACTTATGAATCCATACTAAAAGTAATTAATTTCTAAGTATTTTAGCATCCT
The DNA here is from genome assembly GCA_019973975.1 of Trichonephila clavata. Classification (NCBI taxonomy): domain Eukaryota; kingdom Metazoa; phylum Arthropoda; class Arachnida; order Araneae; family Nephilidae; genus Trichonephila; species Trichonephila clavata. Next base: position 110,662 of record BMAO01028605.1, on the reverse strand, counting down.
AAATTATGATAAAAGTAAAGAAAACGAGTTCACTTTGTAGCCTCTTTTTACAGAATATGTTTATTAGTTTTATAAATTGTCATTTGTATATCAAAAAGTGCCATGAGTGTGTTTCTCTTGCTTTTTTTCCCAGTAATTAGAAAAGGAGTAATAATTTGTTTTTGAGGTATAGTTCTACTACAAGTAGTATTTTCTAATATATAAGTAATTGTATTTATCTCACATAAGTGCAATGTCTAGCCTTTTTTGTTCCATACCTCTTGGAATCCGTTTCTTTTTTTTCTTCTTAGTGCCTTACAGATTACTGTAAAGCTGTGGAACGTTTAAGTTTCTTTAAACACAGCTCTTTTTTGCTTTTCAATTCTGCTGTAAACTTACTAATTACATTTGAGAAAATAAATGATTTCACTATACACTTCAATCACTTTCAATTCTAATTTTGATCTTCGTAAATTATTTTACACTAACGTAATTGCAAAAGAGTATTAATTATTTCTGCGTTCAAGGACTATTGCTGTAAAACGTATAAAATTTTGTTTATTTTCATTAATATTTTAAATAAGAATACAAATTTAAAGAATTCTGAAGGGGGAAAAAATGTCAATTGTATGGGGAAAATTTTTTTGTTTTCTATACATATTGTCATGTATTTTTTTGAAAATTCAAAATGTCTTAGAAATGTGGACTTGCCAGTTTTTAGATATAGTTCAAAATAATCATTTTATTTTGAATTTCATGCATTTTCTTTGTTGATCTTCCACAGCTAATTCTGTAGATTACTCGAAAATTATGCCACTGAAAATTAGTTGTTATATATTTTGTGTTTTTCGTTCTCTCTTTTTTCGACTTAGACGAATCATTAATTTAGTATCATTTTTTAAAACGTTTATAAATAAAAATTTCTTGTCTAGTTTTCGTCCTAGAAAATAAGTATTGTCTCAATTGCTGTAATCTTAACTGATTATTATAATGTATGTAAGATTTAAATTGTTATAAAATGCATATTTTTTTTTTTAAAAAATGAACGGATTTATGTAGCAACCACTTTTTTTTAATATTACTAACAGTCTTGTTTTCGAAACAAAGCATTTCCCCTATTAATCTTGTTTATATTCAAGCCCGCCGTTAGGAATTTCGAGTACTTTTGAGCTAAGTCCATAAACATCCCTAACACGAACCCTTTTAGCTATCTTCCGTTCAACCTAAATGCACTTGTGTGACCCTGCATCTTTTCACCCAATCGTTTGTGCTAATGATGTCGACGCATTGTTTGCATATCAGCACGCCACTAATCTTGTCGTGCTTCCTCTGTCCGAAGCGTTTTCCAAGTGTACTTTAATTATTTCCTCTGAGGTTGAACTTGTTGAATGATCTTCGGACAGCTTCACACAATATTCCCTACTTTGCATTCGCTTCCCTTTCCTTTTAATAGGAGACACCTTTGATATAGGCTCATTATTTGGGGATCACGCATTGTTCGAGGAGCTTTATAGAATACTAGAACTTCTCTAAAGGAGTTATCGTTGGAGGGAGTTGGACGCCCTGAAAAGAATGTGCCACTCTATCGCGAGTTGCGTGAGGGTGGATATGTATTCTTACGTGATGTGATATTGAAAGGAGCTGTTAATACAACCATTCTCAACTTTATAAAAAGAAATTTGTGTTCAATTAGATCAGTCGTTTCTTAATTTTTCCCTATTTTCATCCTCTTCTCCGGGTCCAAGTTTGATTTAAAGTGTCATGTGCAAAATTGTAACAATTAAAATTTACAAAATTTTGGAATATTTAGGTATTTTTGTGAGGGGAAGCCGTGACGGCGCAGTCTATGAAAACTATTGTCATGTATTATTATTCGGATAACTTTGATTGTGTTGCTACCTGTTTCTCTGAATATACTCGTGTAAATATTTTAAGATTTAATGTTCGAATTTTAACAAGTTTTCAGTGTATTTTATTTTATCTGTTTGCCTAAAAGCTAATTTTGTTATGTATCTTTATGTACTTAGTAGTATGTATTATTACTATTCTTTTGTAGATTGTCTCATTAATATGTTGTTTTTTTATATTTAACGAAACATGACGTTGGAAAAAAAAACTGTATTATACTGTAATAATGCTATTCTTTAAAAGTTTTTTCTCTCTCTCTATTCCGTTATTCAGACTTAATAAGAAAATGAAAAGAAGAAGAAAAAAAAAAACTATTGAAAAAAAGAATCTGGTTCGCACACGTATTCCCTATGCGAAAAGGGAGGGAAAAGAAGCACACGGGAAATACATTATTTTGCTTGCTTTTGTAAATATTTTTAGAGATATTATTTGAATATCGTGTTAGTCTCTTTAGTATACTTAGTCATTAGACAAAAGTGTATTATTTCAAGCATAATCATAATGGTACTTCTGTAACAGTTTACTCTCATGGAAATATGTTTAGATTTATGAATTTCTTTTGTAAGGAACTCAAACTTTTTTTACTTTTATGTATTATATACAATATTTTTTATGCTATATTATTTGAACTGCGAGAAGAATTTTTCTTCTATTATGAATATTTTTTTGCTTTGTCAATTTATTGAAAAATAAGAACTTGTAAAAAGGGACGATTTGATTCATAGTTGGATATAAAACCTAAAAACAAAGCATTTTTTAATAAATGTTTAATAATTATTTAATAAAATTGCATTTAAAAACAAACGTAAAGACTTAATTTCGAGGGACCTTATAATTAGAAACCATGATCAAGTGACGAGGACGAGTCCTGAGCCAGCGCCCCATTCTCTTAACCTCCACATCATGCTTGCGTAATAACTTTAAGCTCCTACAGATAAAAAGTGCATTAGCCTTGTAACATGATGGGTCTTCGATGGAATCGGAGCATGCGGGTCAACTTAAGCTCTGCTCCTGCGACCAATTTTTAATAAATAAGAATATAAAAAGAGTTTATTTTTTTTAAAATTATTATTTTGTGTGTTTACTGATTGAATTACTCATAAATTAGACGATTCATGGAATAATAGATTTAGATTTAAAAAGAAAGTTGGGTAGCTCGTCGAACAAATTCTGTGCATTAAATACACCCTGCAATTTACTTTTTTTTGTTGCCATCTGTAATTGATATATATATTTACAGGCACCTTCAATTTAAATTTTGTGCTGAAATTATTAACCTTAATTCGCTGTTTTTATAAACACTTTCTTACCTTTTTCTATCCATCTGAAAACTATCCATGCTTGTTTTTTGTAAGTTAGCTCTTGTTAATAAATATATTACCAACTCTTAATGTTTTTTCTTTGTTCTAATAATAAATAAAAAAAAGTTACTCTGAGGTTGATTGTCAAAAGGGATTTATTTGTAGCTCTAATTTTTCACGTAATTTTTTTTTAATAAGTTTTATTTTGATATTGTTTAATCTTACGTCCCAACGTTTTGCTATTCGCGTCTTTAGTTCTATAGAAAGTTTCTTGCGTAATCGGAAGGAACCAACTAATGTGAGGCGTCCAATTAGCTTTCTTCGGAAACTTTCTACAGATATCCTTTGAATGAAATCCTATTCTTTAAAGTCTATGTTATTTGTTTTTGCTTTACTGAAACAGCTTTATTAATTATTTTCTCTAAGCTTTACCCGAGATTTCCAGTGATATTAAAGTATGAAAATATAAGCTCATATATAAAGCTTTCGTTTTCGTTGTTTGGATCATTTTAAGAATTATAAAAATTAAAATACTTTATATCAGCAGTCGCCAAACTTTAGAACTTCATGGATAACTAAATGTATAACAATATATTTGGTAGACCAATAACATGAATTTAGGAAGAAAAGAGTTAAATACAGTTTTATAATAAATAAATTTTTATTTTATTAATGGGATGCTTTCTTTAAAGGTAATGATTTTATTGAGTAATTATTTAAAACAATGAAACATTTATGTTTATTAAAGTATTACACATTTCCGCAAACCATTAAAATTTTTTCACTCAACGACCTGTTCTTTATATTACAATGATTACCAATTAAATACGTTTTGTTAATAAATCGTTTTTGACAATTTTATCCATTTCTTTGAAATATCATTGTTATTTAGTTGAAATGATTTTTATTTAAACGAATAATGTATAAAACTCAATATTTATATGGGAAGGTGTTGAGATGATTGGTTAGACTTCAGACTATTAATTTGTTCCAAATGCTATATTACGCTCAGTAGATTTGGACACTTTGCATTTTTGAAGTAAAATAAGCAATAGTTCCGCTTTTATTACAGTATTCAAAGTACGACGAAGAGTTTTATCTATTTTTTCGTCTTCAGAATTTTTTGACTCGTCAATATATTAACATTCTGATTATTCCTTCTCGAGCAGTCTTAAATAACCTTAATAGTATGAATTGATGTAACCTCCTGTAATAAATCGACGCTTTCGTCCGAGAGAAAGGAAGGAAAAAATTGCTCTCTGTATTTTATTATGGAGACACCCGAACCACTACACTTTGAAAAGAAGTATGTCAAATCAATACTCTGCAAACGGATTAAATAATGCGTCAAAAGTCCCGAAAACATTGACGAAACTTTGACCCCCTGAGTTGGTATCTAATCTGCTCCTTAAGAATCTATCTTAAGGATTTGAAAATCCTGGAGAAACGGACAGTATTAATACTCGAAACAGAGATTTTCTCAAAAGTTTTTTTTTTCCTCGCAAGGGAATGGAAGAAGTGTCTCTACGATTGTGATGACAACTGAGTAAGAAGGAAGAATGAGAATAACACTGCCAGAGTTTTTGAAGGAAATAAGATATATCACAGGTATAAAACAATGATAGAATAGAATCGTTCAATAGTGTATCTATGTGTTAAAATAATTTTTTTATTAGTTGAAAAAGTTAAACTACATATGAAATTGAAAAAGTTGATAGGGTGTGAGGGAAGAGAATTTATTGAATATTTTTTGTTACATTTCTTCCCATTCATTGTGTAGTAGCCAAGACCTTATTAATAATCATATAAAAATTCCTTAAAAAGGTGAAGTTATGTTTGAATTATTGATAATAATCCCTCCATTAAATTATAAATATTCCTTCAGCATATTATCATGAGTCCGCAATAACCGAGTGGTACAGTCGCAAACTCGTGGTCGGTGATACTTCTGTCAAATCATTGGTTCGAGCCCTAATATTACTTAAGACCCATCCTGTCTTGGGGCTGATGCACGTTAAATCTGTCGAATTTCAAACTCCTCACTTTGGTGAGGTATGGAAGTTTGTGTGTGTGGAGAGTGAGGTTGCAAGCTAAGATGTCATCCTAGTCACTTGACCGTGATTCTTAGCTAAGTGGTTCGTTGCAAGTAACCATCGTGTTGCTTCAAAGTAATAAAACAATGAATCAATCAGCAGTATTATGAATCTAACTGCTGACAGGAAATTGTTTTCTAAATCTGAGATCTGGTGCAAAATATTTCCTTAATATTTGAGAAATGTATATATATCTTAAAGTTTTCTGTTAATTGTGTTGAAATAACCAAAATTTAAAATAATTTAGAGATTTTTTAAATATCTTTATTTAAATACTTTTTTAAAAGTGGCAGAAAATGACCGAATTTGTACAGATTTTATTCTTTATTGCAGAAGTCATTATAAGGTATTTATTTACAAGCTTGCAATATCTACTGCACATCAATTGAAAAAAAAAATATAAATGCTACTATAAGCTTAAACAATATCTTGGATTTTGAATTGTGGATGCTATAAAGTAAAGCAGTCTTAAACATTCACGAATTTCCAAGTTTTAGTTATACGTGTTTAACTATGAGATGCCCGTGGATTAAAAAAATATTTTTTTCTTCTAAATTTCATTTGTTACAATTTTTGGAACCTATCTTGAAATTAATGGCTCGATTATGGAAGGAGAAATATTTTATTTTGATGTTTTTAATAGGAAGTTATTTTTGGGGGGGGGAGGGGTATCGTTTATCATCAGTTATGCAGTTATATTTAAAAACTTGATCCCTGAAATTTATCTCCCTGCAAACAAAACTTTAAAAAAAACACTACTCTTTATGCATATAGTAAAATTATAATTCAATTTATTCAAATGATTAGATTTTTTATAGGGGTTCTAAACTTTTTTTTGTATTCTCCAAACATAAAATATCAATATTTCAAGGTGTTCTTTGCGCTTTGGGGAATCGTATGTTCTGCATAAGATCTTTTTATGGTTTTGTTCTTGTTGAGCTAACTGTACTGTTGAATCGGTCTCGAATATTTAGTTTCTTGAATGCTGTTGCCAAGTTCTGCCTAAACGGGCAGTCGTACGCCAGTGAGACTGAGACATTTATGAAATGATCCTTTGTTTGATTTGGGTGACTAAGTCATGAGCTAATGTCGCCGGAGCGAATATTTGTTATATAAGACATTCTCACTTGATTAATGTCTTACCTTAGTTTCTGTAACGCTGTCTGGAAGCAGTCCAAAAACCTTATCGCATCCCCCCCCCCTTTATTTCTAGTGATTTCTATGGTTCAGTACACGTTTTGCTTGGGAAATGGGTCGTTGGTGACGTTTTTGAGTCACCACCAATTGTTAATTGTTTATTGTATGAGTGGTCATGGTCGCGCGAGCATTATTTTTGTCGACTCCTGGTGTCACTGATAACCTGTCGTGTCGATGGACTGTGATGCTCGTTAAATCTGTTGAGGCTCCAAACTTTCTATTGCGCTTAGTTCGCAGTGGAAGTTTGGCAATCGGGTTCCAGTTCAGTGGTTGGCCTCGTCATTTGACCGAGGCTCAAAATTGCGAGGTCCGTCACCAATAGCCTTCGTGCTGCTTTAGAGTGCGACGTTAATGAACAGTCAATTATGAATTTGTAGTCTCTTAAAATAATTAACGTGTAGTGTTAAAGAACAATAAAGAATATTTTATAAAGAAAACTGAGACCATAAATAGAAATAAAATTAAAATATATTCTGCACAATTTTTTTTGAAATACATTTTGAATGAGTTAATCCAATTTCGGTTCTCTTGGGTATATAATTACACTTGTTATGAAATAGATTTTAACCCAGTGGCTTAGTGGTAGCGTATCGTGCTTCCACGCCTCAGGTGAGCACTTAAACTCCGTAGTGGGCAAGGTTGACTCATCCGTTCATCCCTTCAGTAGGTTGACAAATGAGTACAAGTTTGGTTGGGAACTAAACACTGGGGGCTTCGTGCCAGACTGACCACCTGACCGGAACATCTGCTCATGCATCTCAGCGACCAAGGTAGAAGTTGAAATGGACACCGTATATAGGCTTTGGCCCTCTGTGAGCTGTAGCGCTACTGAGTTTTAGTTTATGAAATTGATTTATATCATTGATAACTTCATTGATATTTTGTATAGTGCACCCGAATCTGATTATGCGCATGGAATGGTATAAACTATGCAACAGTAATGTGTTGTATGTTTTCTAATCTTATTTTACATTCATTTATTTTTTCTGTATTTAAAATAATTTTCATGGCTTTTTGTATTTTTTTTATTTTCACATATGACAGTCATTTCATTGCAGATGTAACATTTTAATGGTATGGTTCTGAGCGTTCCTTTTATCCCTTTTTTTAAGTGAAATTAGTGTTCTCAGTCAGTGAGTGTTTTAGCAATTTATAGGAACATTGCTCTTTGCAGTTGTTTGTTAACTTTTGTTTCTTAAACGTTATTTTAGCATAAACTATTACATATGTAATCTGTGATAAAGCAACGACTTAATAATGTTTCATCATTTACTGGAAAATGTCTATTGAAAACCAAGTTGAACAAAATAATTTATCTTTTAAGCTTATCGTGCATGTACTTTTCTGCGTGGACGAAATAATAACAGACATTGCATATTAATTAATTTTGTTTAAAAAATATCTGTAAAATTTTATCCAACTTATACCCATTTTTTGATTTGATGATAATTTTAATTGCACTTTTAATCACGAACTCGTTTTTTGATTGTAATACATACACACAGAAAACATTTTTGAAAAAAAAGAAGGGGGGGGGGAATTGAAATCGTTGAAATTCGTTATCTCAGGGACTTCATAATTTCTCCTGAATTTTGTTTTATCGTTTATCGATCTATTTCATTTTCTAATTATTTAAAATCCTCTTTTGGAATAGTTTTGAAAAGCCTCTAAATATATTTCCCGACGTTAAAAGCAGCAAGTTTCAATTATCTCTGTGTTTTATCCTGTCAGGGCCGCGGTGGCCGAGTGGTCTAGGCATCGGATCATGGCTAGCATGTCATGAGTTCGAACCTAGTACCACTAAAGACCCGCCGTGTAGGGGAGCGATGCATGTTAAATCTGTCGAGAGCTCAAACGTCCTCCCGTTGGTGTGGTGTGGTAGTTAGGAGAGGGGGTGCCAGCTCAGGTGTCGTCCGTGTCACTTGACCATGGTTCAAAATCACGCGGACCGTCGCCAAAAGCCCTCGTGTTGCTAATCAGTGCGACGTTAATATTCTCTCACTTTATCCTGTCAGGACTAACATTGCATTCTCTCTGCATGAGATTGATAAAATCCTTATAACGATTATTGATTCGAGCCCTATCCGTCCGCATAAAAAGTAGGTGCTCTGCCAATTGTATCACTGCGTCGCTGGAGGTAACTAAAACTTGATTATATAAAAGCTAAGCATGAATTTCGAAGGCTATTTTCTGCGAATTGACTGGCCATTTGGCCTTAATACATTGAAAGTTGAACGCCCTAATAGATTACTACTATTATACCAAGTCTCGGTCCAAAATGAATTTCCTTAGTTGTGCCCTCCTCTTGTAAGTAAAAAAATCTTTTCTCTTATGAAAAATATTTCGAGTCCGCAAAGAAATTGTTTAACAACTGATTGTTTAAAATACTGCCAAATGGAAAGTCACACGTTATACTCCAGATATTGCAATATGAAAGTAGAGCGGTGTACACACACAAGCACTGGGTTCGCATTAAAATCTTTATTTAACTGTACTGAAGGGAAATTCTTATATTTTCTGTTGTCTATTTTTTATTTTAATTAATGTTTAAAATACCTAATATATGTAAAATTATATATATATTTTTTATTTTTGTTTAAGAAGTAGTTATATTTTATGCTGTTTATTTTTATGTTAAGAAATATCTTTAAAGGATGCCAAATTACTATATAATGAAACTGTAAGTCTATATTATTCCCCTGTATTCTCTAACTCAGCGTGTATTTTGGTGGGAATCGAAAACATCCTACTGTGTGGCACGTTATATCAAATTGGTAGATTGATTTGGCACACCACAGCTAAAAGGTCCTTGCTTTAGAGCGTAGGTTCTCAACGTGGGTGATAACGTCCCCTTGTGGGCTTTCAGGGGGGCAGTAAAAGACCCAGAGAAAATTGGGGAGCGTTGAGATAGCACGGAGGGGCTTGGGCAGATTAACCAAATATAGTCTAAAAAAGACTAAAAAAATATGCTGATTATGTACTAACAAAAGTAAACTTTAATACTGTTTACCTTATGTTGATTGTATGTATTGAAATCATTTCTATATCACGTACGGAAATTCACGTAGTTGGAGAAGTGGAGGAAAAATTTAAAGATTACATTACATTTTCAGACCTACATTAAATTGAATGATATAGTGCCTTTTAATTTCTGTAGTGCACGTGTTGTCTTTGTCTGTGAGCAGTAGGAAAAATGTTTCGTCCACTGCATTTCATTTCGTATAATATCCAAGAAACATAATTAAATATATTAACCAGGAATTAAAGTGGGATTCTTTAAAGACTGATACTATCAATTTATTTTTATTTTGAATGCAATAGTTTATTACGAATTACTTCGTATCATCAAAACCCCTGCCTGTCTGTATAACAGGTAAGCTAAAACTTTTATTCTATTCATTTAAATGAAGAAATTCAGTAGCGTTTCAATTCCAACACTATCCTATCTATGACTAAATATATATAATAATACTCATTTAATAAATTTGTGGCAATAGATATTTCAGATTCGCTAGTAAAAAATTGGGGCCTTAGAAAAAAAATTAAATAAAAAAAAAAAAATTCTATAAGTAATAGAATATTTAAAAAAAAATTTAACTCTTGTTTTTATCATGTATTATGTACACTCTTATTTCGCTAGAGTAGGAGGGGGCGGTATCGAAATCTTCACTAGAAAAGGGGGGCACCAGTTCAAAAAAGGTTGGGAACCTATGCTTTAGAGTGTGTCGTTAATTAAAATAAAATTAAGAATCAATTAATTTTAGTTCTAAACTTTAAAAAAAATTTCTTTGTATTAAATTGTATTTGCGAATGTTAATATTCGTATTCAAATTGTTAACTTTAGCATTTTTTTTTTGTTACATTTCTTGTATTGGTGTGGCACATTTTTTTCTACTATTTTAACTTTTATTATTGATTCTTGTTTGCACACATATCTTTTAACCTTCTGCTCCATTTTGTACTTGAAAAATTATAAATATTGATAGCTTAAATAATTAAAATAAATTAACAATTCCGAAGTTTTTTAAGTAAGTATTACGCTTGTATTATTTTCCTGTTACGAAATATGTATACAAATGGCCAGTTTCCCTTTGGGGATGGATGTCCCTTCTCTTTGGTTCTTATCTTTTGGGTTAACACTAGTAGCCTAACAGACTTGACCCTAAACTGCCATCGTTCGTGAAAGGGTTGCCATGGGTTACTCTTTGCCAAACAAGACCTTTTTCTCTCCAGAGCTTTAGGTTTTTACAGATTTCCTTTCCTTCGTTTGACAAACAGATGTTCCGGAGCTTATGGATTCCCATTATTTGAGTGACGATGTGTTTATTATCCCCCCCCCCCACTTTATCGGCGAACTGAGCTTTTACGAAAGCGAGGGTGCAATTAGCATTGTTAGTGCGAGTTTGAAATGGTTTGTCCTGTTATGAACTTTTGCGCGAATTCTGACAGTGTGTCGATAGTCCAATTTAAGAAAGGTACTCATTTTGTTGAGCGTCAAAAGTATTGAACGGGAACAAAAATGAAAACATATTTTTTTCACCTATTATTTGTCAGAAATATTCTGCGTTAGGATTTCTTTGTTTAATAAAAAGAGATTTTCGTTTTGTATTAAGTTATTTTAAATATCTTAAGGTATCCGACTGGTTGCGACATTTTTTTTTTTTTTAAAGGAGATATGGGGATTTTTTTTGTAATTTTCAGATTTTTGTTTAGTGCATTTTAAGAAAAATGTGCTAAAATTAAAAGGAGGAAAAAGAAATTATTATTACTAAAATGGGAAAAAATAGGTAAAATTTGACAAAAAATAGCATAAACGCGGTCCATTCTGTACCAAAGGTTTATGAACAAGTTTTCAATTTTTTCAATCTAATGTGTTGCTCTACAGGGTGTTTCATAAATGATGGGAGTAACTTTAAGGGGTGATAGTACACATCAAGACGAGTAATAGTAAATAGGAAACCAAGTGTCCCAAACGAGAAAGGCGCCATCAAAGTTTAGGGTCCTAAATTTCAAATGATGATAAAAAACGGAAAAATGGATCGATTCATTAGCGGTTTTCACTAAAATCATTCTTTAAATTAGTATTTTCTTTAAAAAAAAGTTTTAAAGACAAAGTTAAAAAAATGCCGTTAGAGGGCGCTCTAGACTTTGGAGTACCGAACAACTACCTTTTACCAGTATTTTTTATTTTGTTAAATGTTTACAAAAGCTTAGATTTTAACTTGAATTTTGAGCGCAAAATTGAAACCATCGGGAGCGGTTAAGTGGCGCAAATGTAACCGCGTTCAGGGGGGGGGGGAATTGAAATGCTCGTATGTAATGATCAAAATAAAAAACGATAAAGCAAACTTTAAGAGGCAACATAAAAACAATCAACTTTGATTAGAAAATGCATGATTTGAATTCAAACGCAAACGTGTTAGAGCATCTTCAAATTTTATCCATGCAAGCGTTATAGCTGCAAGTTTCTGGAAGAAGAACATGAAATTGTGATATGGGGAAGAAGAAGAACGCATATGCAAATTGTTATTAAGATAAAAGCCACTGACCCGAGTGTGCAAGTGTAAATCACGGTACAAACGTAACGAAAGATGTTGCCCTTCACTAATCAAGAAAAGGCTGATATGCACTTCATCTACGGAACTGCAAATGGGAATAGTGCAGAGGCGCGACGATTGTACGGAAAAAAGTTTCCCAACAGGCGGTTGCCCAATGATAAAACATTTGTGCGCTTGCACTGACAGTTGTGCGAGACAGGATCCTTTTTTGGTGCACGTTCAAATGCAGGCCGTGCGAAGTCTAACAGAACGGTAGCTGTGGAAGAAAAAATTCTGGATATGGTGGCTGATCATCCAAATACAAGCACGCGAGCAGTGGCTAGTCAAATTGAAGTATCACCCTCTACGACATGGCGAGTTCTAAAGGATGAAAGTATGCATCCTTTTCATGTCCAACGAGTCCAGGAACTGACTCAAAGGGATTTTCCTCGTCGAATGGATTTTGCTCGCTGGTATCTGCAGAAGAACACCCTAAATCCCGATTTTGGTGCATCTGTGCTTTTTACAGATGAATGTACATTTACACGTTACGGTACATTTAACACCCACAATTCCCACCAATGGGCAGATGTAAATCCACATGCGTCTTTTATTACTCATTCATATCAGCGACGATTTTCCATAAATGTTTGGGCAGGAATAATTGGTGATCATCTACTTGGACCTTATCTTCTGCCAAAACGCCTGGATGGAAAAAAATATCTTACCTTTCTGCAACAGGTGCTGCCGGAAATGATGACAGATGTTCCCCCTCGTATCCGGCGAGTAATGTGGTTCCAGCAGGATGGAGCACCAGCTCATTTTGCGCCAGAGGTGCGAAATTATCTAAACGCAACCTTTTCAAATCAATGGATTGGGCGAGGTGGTCCTGTCCCTTGGCCAGCGCGATCGCCCGATCTTTCATGCCTGGATTTCTTTTTGTGGGGACACCTGAAGAGTCTTATGTATGAGACTTCTATCGAATCTGCAGAACTCGTCGCCAGACTTTCGGCAGCTGCAGGAGAGGTGCGCGATACTCCTGGCGTGTTTCAGAGGGTTCGTGAATCCCTTCTTCGCCGTTGTACCGCATGCATCGCCTCTAATGGTCAGTGTTTCGAACAGCTATTGTAATCATTTCTAATTAAACTTTTTTTTATAACGTAAATGTTCTTTGTTTCCTTTTTTGTCTCTTAAAACGAAATCTGTTTCAGCGCCCTCTATCACCTTCGGGTTAAAATTACGAGTATGATTTCTTTGATGAATGTTGCTTGTTTTGGTGTTGTACTATCGCCTCTTAAAGTTTGCTTTATCGTTTTTTATTTTGATCATTACATACGAGCATTTCAATCCCCCCCCCCCCGAACGCGGTTACATTTGCGCCTCTTAACCGCTCCCGATGGTTTCAATTTTGCGCTCAAAATTCAAGTTAAAATCTAAGCTTTTGTAAGCATTTAACAAAATAAAAAAATTACTGTTAAAAGGTAATTGTTCGGTACTCCAAAGTCTAGAGCACCCTCTAACGGCATTTTTTTAACTTTGTCTTTAAAACTTTTTTTTTAAGAAAATACTAATTTAAAGAATGATTTTAGTGAAAACCGCAAATGAATCGATCCATTTTTCCGTTTTTTATCATCATTTGAAATTTAGGACCCTAAACTTTGATGGCGCCTTTCTCGTTTGGGACACTTGGTTTCCTATTTACTATTACTCGTCTTGATGTGTACTATCATCCCTTAAAGTTACTCCCATCATTTATGAAACACCCTGTATTATACATATTTGAATTGACCTTCAGGATAAGAGAGATTTTCTTTTTTACAGAAATTAGAGCACTTTATCTCAGTTATTATATGAAATTGCTTAAAAAAACAGTGATTATATTCACATAAGGGATTGTAAATTTTGTAATATAACAATGATTGATAAATCTGAAGGTTAAAACAATTCTACTATTATACAGAACTTACAGAAAAAGTTTCAGCTAATTTATGTTCAAAACTTTTTTAGCAATCGCTGATCCCGTTTGATTATTTTGAAAAATAACATTTCGAGTAAAACGCGTTTTAAAGTATGACATCTTGGTTAAAGTAATGGCATCTGCTTTTACTAAAATACTTGTAGTTTTTGTTCTAGTGAACGGAAAATGATAAACTTGGTATTTTTATAAAGCTAATAAGATGGCCCATAAAATAAAATTAAATTAAAAAAAATTTGTCAATTTTCGGCAAAATTCACAATTTTAGGGTAGTTGGATACCTTAAGTATTATTTTTAATTATTAAAGAAAACTTTTCCTCTAATTGTACTCGTATATGATAGTTTACGAGTACTTTGAAATTTAGTTCTTCTTTAAATACATATACAAACACTTTCAGGAGCATAGTTTTAAATTAAGTGTAACAAAAATGCTCGCATATAAAAATCGTTTTTCATTTCTTCATTTTTAAAACTAAGCTAATTTTAAAGATATGTTTGATTAGTTTGCATAAAGGGTGGGGGGATTATAAATTCGGAGTCATGAAACATACAGATAAGTAATATTATTAAATTACCCCCCCCCTTTTTTTTTATAAAAAATATTGTTTTGTAAAGCTAAGGTACGTATTTTTTTACATTATTAAATTCAATAGTTTCTGCATCAAAGTACATAATGCTATTTTTCCTTTGAAGCCATTTCTTAATTCATCATGTATGCAACGGAAGGGAATTTTCACTCATGGTATCTATCGATCAGTTTGAAGCTAATTAATCATTTACTATATGAAGACTGTGTGTGGATGTAGATAATTCTTTTGTAAGTAGTTTCAGCATCGTTTTCACCCATAACATACAATGACTTTTGAGTTATATGTTGCTATTTTAAGATAAAACTTTGTAATTTCGATTGATACCTATTGTGTTAAGATACGTGTGAAGATAAATTTATTTGCGGTCTTTGAGTTTCAAAATTCAACCACAAGAGCGGGTATGCTTTAATTTTTGAGCATGAATATGCTCGTATCGTTCCTTTTACGACATAGTAATCTTTAGTTCCGTTTTTGAGAAAATGATGGATATTTCATTATAATATTAAAAATACAAGGTTGGAAAACAATATTGTACATATCTGATGTGAAAATTAATTTTCAATATAAGCAAAGAAAAAAATATCTGTTATATAAGTTGATTTATGTAGGATTTGCATTAATCTATATATGTGCTACATTTCGGTATTCCAGAAATTTTAATCATATTTATGCTCTTATTTTTCAAAAGAGATCCAGTTTCATCTCTTAAATATTTTACAAATGTTTTAGTAACCAGAACTAAAATTTGTAACTTTTTATTTTTAAGAAGCTCGTTATCTATTTTGTTTTGTGTCACTTTTTGGTTTTACTTTATCAATGCAAAAATCTTTAATATCAACTAATTATCTTCTGGGTCGTCATTAGATGTACATTATTCAGTTCCATTACGCGCGTGCGCGGACTTAAATATTCTCGTCATTGAATTTGCTATCACTTCTCCGAAAGAAATTTGCATCTTTCTTGAGGAGTATGTGGGATAATTGGTTGTATTTTATAAATTTTTGACCGGTAATTCGAAAAATTCGAACGATATTTTTCTGAAATGCGTAATATAATGTATAATAGGCAGATCAAGTACATAATTTTGAATAAAACTCGCAAATGTGAGGTGAAATCCCTTCAGGGCTCGTGTCGTAAGCTGTATCGCTGAAGCAGATCAGCAGAAAATTAACGAAATAACAGAAATTAAATCTTAAATTTCGGATAAAATTATTTCATCGAGAGGAGAGGGAATGTATTAAGGAATAACAATAGTTTCTCTCTCCCCAGACTGTTTAGACGCTGTATTTTGAAACAATTTAAGAAATATCATATTTGTTGTAAAATGTGTGCTGGCGCGTCCTCTGAATCTGCATTTTCTTCCATTTTTGCTATTACCAATTGTAGGAAAGGAGAAAATATCTATTTAGTCCAAATATTTATTATTCATGCCACATGATCATATTTCAATTTTTTGATTTTAAGCGTACGCGTGTCTGAAGTCTCTCCCGTAAGGAAATGTAATCGGCTTAGCAATTTTATAAATGTAAATCTAGTCCCTTTTTCATTCCCTAGTTCTTTTTCTCTGAAGTTTCAAAAGTTTTAGTCAAGCATTTGCTTTCTTAATAGTAGAAAAAGAAAAATATTTGTTTGAAGATTAATTCATTATGCACATTGCCGGAATTTTAAATTTTACCGTATTTGTTACTATTAAAACTTTTAGTTATAGTGTATCTGAACGATCAGAGGGGGAATCCACATTTTAATTTAAGACGCATATTTCGATCTAAATCGCACACACCCACTCACTAGAAGTAAATTTTGAAATCTAAAAAAGTTATTAAATACTACCCTTGAAGTTTATTTTTGATATTAGTAAATTTGATGAGTATATATAATAAATATTGAAAGAAAGAGAGAGAGAGAACTTCCCTTTTTTGTAAAAAAAATTATATTCGTGGTCTCTTTTTGTATTTAATGCTTCAAAGTCCTTGAACTAATTATAAAATTTAAAATCTAGAAGACGGAATTGAATTAAGTTTTTATAAAACCTTTTTAGCCACTAAAATAAATTAAGGAACCTGCTTCTTAATCAAATTCTGCTTCTGCCAGAAAAGTATTTGCCGTTACATTCTAAATTTTATTTGTATATTTTAAATTTCTCCTCTTATTTTTTTCAACAATTTACCTTTATAATTCAACAACTTTAGGAATTTTCATTTACCAACTCCGTTCTCTCGGGTAAGCTCTTCACGTAGATATGTCTCACTTCTTAAATAAACGATTCGCACAGCACACGCAAGCATTTTGTCAGTTCTGTAAAATGGATCCGTAGCATGTCTTTCAATCTCATTGAAATCTTTTTCAAAAAGCTTCCTCATTCGGTTTGTAGTTTAATTTTGTGACACTCCCCCCCCCCCCCCCTTGAATACGTTTCAATTAAGGACGAGAGGATTTCATTTTCGTTCGAGGGCTTTCCCTAATCGAATTGTCAGGCGAGGAAAAGCGATTAACGACTCTTTAAGATGCGGCCGCCTTCATTTGAAAGGAAGCGGGGCGTATTTAGAAAACTATTTGCGCAATTATCCCTTCTTCTCGCGCTTATTCATTCCGTTTTCGAACCACTCTTGTTAATTTTTTTTTATACCTCAGCTTGAATAATGCTGTTTTTGAGTAGAATTTGTTGAGCACCGTGTAATATCTTGTATGGCGATTCAAACAAAAATACGAATGCGCTGTAATACGATTGATTAATTTTCTTTAAGAGGGTTTATTTCTTGTTTTCTCGATTCAGATTCGTGAAAATAAAAGCATCTATATTTTGTGTGCGGGGATGTCTTTAATTATGTTTGCGCCCGATATTACCGGATGATCAAACGTATTTGTTATATATATAAATCGAATATATATATATATATACTCGACTTATTGAATACACTTGTTGAATCAGATTATTATATTAATGATATCCAATATATAAGCGATTTTCGTTTATTAATAGATTTATTAAACATATCTTTGTTCGAATATCGCCGGGATGCAATTTTTCATCAAATGATCGAAAAGAAATTAACTTATATTAATTGTTTATAAGAGAAAAAATTCAAATTTCGTTATCCCCCCCTTTTTTTTCTTGAATTTATTTCTGAGGAAGAAGTAATGAACTAAAGCAGTCCCCCCCCCCCCCATTTTTCAGGCATGATAAATTGAAAGAGTTAAGGAAAGGTCGCTAGGTTTTTTTTTTTCTTTTTTAGGGGGAAAAATTGACAACGTTATTTTATTCTCTTTTTTAGTCCTCACTCATTGAAATCATAAATTATAATAAAAACTGATGCTCGCTTTGAAAATCGTGACTAACCGATGTCTAATAGAAAGGCTTCCATCTAAAAATTAACGAATATGTTTAAGCTAATAGTGATGAAAAAGCACGCAGTAAATTAAATAACTATGGGAGCTTGCTAAGTTCTATTAAAAAGTACATCGTTGGAAGTTTTGGATAAATATAAATATGTTAACCTACTCATTGAAATTTCATAGCACTTTAATGCTAAGGCGTTTAAACGCTATAAAAGATCATTTTTTAAAATTTAAACAGAGAAATATGTATATATTCACAAGTAGAGAGATAATACACATGGAAAAAGAAAGCTGTTAAGTAGATGAACGTTAACGGAAATACCGAGTGTTATGGAATTCTTGAACCTTACTAGAGTAACATGGAGGAAATCAAAATTTGTATTACATTGCAATTTTTTAAATATATTTTAAAAAAAAAAAACATTGTGTGATAAACTATTCGAGAATGGAGTTTGGTATTATGTTATTTCTTTTTTCATGTCCTAATATTAGATATTTTGATTTCTTTTTCATAATTAATTTCTTATTGATTGTAAAAATTTATCAATATATGTAGAAAATAGTTTTAGAAAAGCTTGGGAAACCATAAACTGTATTCTATTAATTTAATTTTATATTATTTATTTGAAATGTACTGCATAATATTGATGGCAGCCTCGTATGTAATTTTTATTTGTTTTTGTCCTTGAGTTTCGCATGATTTTAAAACATTTATTTTGAAAATAGGAAAAGCTAAATTTTTTCAGTGCTGTATGTAGGAAATGGAAAAATGAAAGAATTCATGTAATAATATATTTATTGAAATTGAAATACGATTCTTTTGATCGTATTGTCTGTTACGTTCCGATTCGCCGCCTAACTCGTCCTGATAGGATACATTTAAAAACGAATAAAGAACTAATCTGTCGAAGTCGAAGGGAGTGTGCTTGCCTCTGAAAATTTTCAAATTTTGATTATTGCTTCGTAAAACTCCTGACCCCCATCATCGTTTAAGTGGAGGGGGGGGGGATAATTATGTTCTGAAAAATTTATTTATAAAAATTACCATATTCCAATGATGTGTGATGCATTCTTGTTTAGTTTTTGACTTTCAATACGCTAGATATGTAACTGTTGTTATAAAAAAATTATTGCCCAAATATCCCCAAAAAATCATGTTTATATTTAAAAAAAAATATCAAAGGCAGATCAATGCTTGTAACATCTCTATTGGAATCTTGAAGTAGTGTCCGTTTTAGAAAGGTTTTACGGTGTGTTCTCACCTTGCCTTCTCTGTACATTGATCATTAATTACAAAATGACCCACACATTTTTGCAGTTTCTAAGTAGAATCTGTTATTTCCCAAGGGGGAAAATACCTTTGCTTAACTGAAATCAGTTTACGGCTGAATAAAGAAGTTTTTTAAGCAAACAATATACCCTTTTTATCATCCTTGCCTTATTTCAGACTTAAAATGAATCCTTTTTGAATGCCACATAGATCATAATAAAATATATAATTGCCAATAAAATTGTTTTATTCAAGTCTTTATGATCAGATACGTAGAAGTATATATATATATATATATCTCAAATACATGACTATTAAAAGTTTTTTACACAATTCTCATAATCGCCGCTATAAATTCAGAATTGATTTTAGTAACAAGCCTCATTAATGCATAATTATGAAATTTTCTTTCTGTTGTGTCATGTAAAACTGATTACAATTATCCAAAAAAATTGAACAGTTTCGCTCTAGAGAATACTGGGCATTTTACTGGAAAATATAAATAAATTGAACATAACGAGTTTTTTTTTTTGTATTTTTAAGTTTTTTCCTTTGTTTTTTTATCCAGCAAAATATCAGTAGTTTGTAACACTAAAGGATGAACATTTTGCAAAACGTAGATAACCATTTTGAAAAGAAGAGAATAATACTATGTGACTGTTGAAATCGCTTCCGTGTTTGAGAAACAGTCGCAACATTCTAGTAAGACAGTTTTGTTTTTTTCTTCGAGTGAACTTAAGTGTTTGTAAAAGATTTTTGTACATTCCGTTTTACTTAAGGGGTCCCGCACATAAATTTTTGAAAAATGATCGATTTTGACTTTTTTATATTTTTGAAATGTTCAAACATTTCTGCTTAAAATGATATATGGAAATACAATAATTAAAAGTATTTTTATTTATTTTTTAAAAGGAATCCACTTTCTTTCGACGCGTGACAGGTGCTTCTCGAGTAGCACCTGTCTTTCATCATGCTTAATTTTTCGATAACAGCGCGATTTGTTTTAGTCCACAATTAGTATAACCTTTTTTTTTACACATAAAAAAGCGATTTCTCTTTGAAGAAAGGAAAAGACAACTCAGCACAGTTATTTCCCCCCCGTTTGTTTTGTTGTAAAATGGGATTATTCTTGCTTGAACTTGCTAATTGTGAATTCTAATTTATTTATCCAGATTTTTTTTCTTTTTAATCCACGTTTTACATTAAATTATTTATCAGTATTTTACTAACGACGAAATTATGGGGAGATCTAAAAAAATATTTAAAAAACTCAAAAATGTCGGCATTCAAAAAATGATTGCTCAAAATGTTCCAGCTATCACATCACACAGCACAGAAACTGTTATTCAAAGCATATTTAATAGAATTAAATTTATTGAATAAAGCTTTATAGAACTTTTCTGTTTGTAAAAACTGTGGCCATTCCATCTCATTGGAGGCTTCTAAAAGAGTTGGAATTGTGTATTATATGGAACTTTTGTTGTAGTTTTTGCGCAAAAAAACATGGTTTCCATACGTCAACTAAATTGAAGAATAAAAATAAACTTTTCCACTCAAATATCAGATTGGTATTTGCTTTCAGATCTATTGGAAGAGGTTGTTCAGCTGCATTTACATTCTGTGGACTTATAACTTGCCATCTCCGCCTGAAAAACTCCGTACTTTTACAGAATTGTTGTTCGACTCTTCTAAATTTACCTGTGAAAAATCAATGAGAAATTCTGTTGAGGAGGCAACACGAATAGAAGGTAGACGAGACATTACTGTTGCCTTAGATGGTTCATGGCAGAAAAGAGGATACCAGTCCCTCAATGGTATTGTTACAGCTACGAGTGTTGATACTGGAAAAGAGCTATTGACTTTGAAGTGTGTTCGAAACATTGTCGATGCAAAACTGCATTTAATTCTGTTCATGAACCACCCATGTATTGCCAACTATAGTGGAATAAGTGGAGGCATGGAAATGAAAGGTGTAACGGCGATATTTGAAAGATCCGAAGCTCATTATGGCATTCGTTACACAAAATATTTGGGCGTTGGAGATTCAAAAGGTTTTTCATCAATACTTGCCCTGAATTCTTATGACACTCAAGTGGAAAAATTAGAGTGCGTTGGGCATATCCAAATGCGTATGGGTACCCGTCTTTTGAATCTCAAAAGAAAAAACAGAGGAAAAAAATTTAGTGATGGAAGAAGCCTAAGTGGACGAAACCGACCCACCGACATTTTAATTAAAAAAATTCAGAGGTATCAGGTAAGGCCATTAGAAACAATATCAATGATTTACACAACATAGAAACTGCTGTTTGGGCTGCTTATTTCCATCTTTTATCTACAAACAAGCTGTTACCCACCCGCTTCGCTGGGTATTTCATGATGTTTTATAAATTTTTGCTGGTTAAATATAAATAATTTATTCATATATATAAGTCCTGGCATTAAAAATTCGATTGTATTGAAAAATATACGCCCCCTCAACGCCACTTGGGGTCGATTTTCACGAAACGCATTTTGTGGCTTATCTCTATTCTGTGAAAGGAATCTGCTTACCAAATTTCAAGACTGTGCACCTAGTAGTTTAAAAATCGGAATAATTATTTATATCTCCCCTTAACCCCCCACAACACCCCTTGGGGTCATTTTTCCTAAAACCCATTTTGTAATGGATATTTACTCCATGAAAGAAACATGTCTACCAATTTTCAAGCAGGTTGGTCTAGTAGTTTAAAAACGAAAATATTTATCTATTACGCCCCTTAACCCCCCCCCCCCCGGAAAGCCACTTGGGGGGTTATTTTCCCAAAAAACAACTTGTATTTGATCTCTACTCTATGAAAGGAATTTATATATCAAATTTAAAGACTGTGCGTCTAATAGTTTAAAAATGGAAATAGTTATCTATAACGCCCCCTAAGCCTCCGCAATATCACTTGGGAGTTGATTTTCACCAAACTCATTTTGTAGCGGATCTCTATTCTACGAAAGGAATCTGCTTACCCAATTTCAAGATTGTACGTTGAGTAGTTTTAAAATGGAAACAATTACTCATAACGTCCCTCAACCCCCCCGTAACGCCCCTTGCGGTTCGAATTTCGCAAACTCCGTTCTTAGCGGATCTCTACTCCATGAAAGGAACATGTCTACCAAATTTCAAGACTGTAAGTTGAATAGTTCCGGAGATATCGTGATTAGTCAATCAGTCGCTTTTCTCCTTTATATATATAGATATAAATTGTTGATATCTAAGTCGTAGCATTAAGAATTCGATTGTATTAAAAAATATACTTGTCGTCTCTTGATAAAAAAAGAAAGGGCAGAACTTATCTAATTTGTATTTTCTAAAATTGAAGTATAGAATGATGTTTGCGCTTTCGTAACCCCATAACCAAGTGGATTCCCGCAAAACCAATTTTCGGTGGATCTCTACTCTGGAAAATGAACATGCAAGCCAAATTTCAAGTCTAAATCTAACAGGGGAAAAAAACGAAATTTTTACTATCAATATCCCCGTAATCCCATCGAGAGCCGTTTTCCAAAATAACCATTCTTAGCGGATTTGAATTCAACAAAAGAAAAATGCAAACCAAATTCTATTATTATAGTCCTTGTAGTTAACAAAAAGGATTTTTTTTTTGTCAATACTCCCCAGTAACCGCTTGCTCCCCCAAGAGTTGATTTCCTTCAAATTCCTACTCTACGAAAGGAATCTGCTTACCAAATTTCAAGACTGTACGTTTAATAGTTTAAAAATGGGGATTATTATCTTTAACGCCCCTTGAGCCCCCACAACGCCACTTGGGGATCTGTTTTCAAAAAACCATTTTGTAGGGGAACTGTACTCTATGAAAGGAATCTGCTTGCCAAATTTGAAGACTTTGCGTGTAATAAATTAAAAATGGAAAAAAATTACCTATAACGCCCCTTGAGTCCCCGCAACGCCATCTAGGGGTCGATTTCCACAAAACATGGATCTTTAATCCATGAAAGGCTTCTGATTATCATATTTTCAGACTATACGACCAGTAGTTTAAAAATGAAAATAATTATCTATAACGCCCCTTAAGGCCCGCACCGCCACTTGGGTTTCGATTTTCAGGAAACCCATTTTGTAGCTTATATCTACCTTATAAGAGGAATCCGCTTACCAAATTCCAAGGCTGTACGTCTTATAGTTTAAAAATTGGAATAATTATTTATGTCTCCCCTTAACACCCCTTGGGGTCAATTTTTCCAAAACCCATTTTGTAACGGATATTTACTCCATGAAAGAAACATGCCTACCAATTTTCAAGCTGGTAGGTCAAGTTGTTTAAAAACGAAAATATTTATCTATCATGCCCTTAATCCCCCGCAACGCCACTTGGGGGCTATTTTCCCCAAACCCATCTTGTAGCTGATATCTACTCTATGAAAGGAATGTATTTATCAAATATAAAGACTTTGCGTCTCATAGCTTAAAAATGGAAATAATTATCTATAACGCCCCCGCAACGCCATTTGGGGTCAATTTTCACCGAACTTATTTTGTAGGGGATCTCTACTCTATGAAAGGAATCTGTTTACCTAATCTCAAGATTGTACGTTGAGTAGTTTAAAAATGGAAACAATTATTTTTAACCCCCGTAACGCCCCTTGCGATTCGAATTTCGCAAAATCCGTTCTTAGCTGATCTCTACCCCATAAAAGGAACATGTCTACCAAATTTCAAATTTGTAGGTTGAATAGTTTCGGAGATATCGTGATTAGTCAGTCAGTCAGTGAGTGAGTCGCTTTTCTCCTTTATATATATATAGATGAGAGCCCTCATCATGGATTGTGTCCCTTGGGTAAAAATTAGAGGTGCAAGTTTCAGAAAGCAACAGCTGAATTTAACGAAAAACATTATGATCATAAAAAAACATACCCATGTGCCATCTTCCCTCATGAATGAAATGAAGCCAATTTTTAGAGATTTAGCTGACCTAGGTTATTAAAAAAAGGTCTAAAGAGAAAGACTCAAAATCTCAACGAGTCAGTTAATAATACCATATGGTCAGTCATTCCAACATCTACGTTTGTGTAGTTAAAAACTCTAGGATTAGGGGTAAATATGGCAATTGCACAATTCAATATGGGTCATGTAGCCAAATTAATCATTTTAAAACATTGTGGTATTGAACCAGGTTTTAATTGTGTGTCATGCTTTAAAAAATTAGATGCACGTAGGATTAGTGTAGCCCAACGAAAGCATCTTGAGATACAAAAGAAAAAAAAGGCCAGATTGCTAAAAATAATGAAAACAAAAAAATTAGAAGAGTCTTTTGTAGAAGCAGAGGGCAAAGAAAAGGTTTCATATTTTTCTGGAAAGTATTAAAAAAGGTAAATCGTCCAAAATTACAAATTTTTACTTTAAAGCCTGTTTTCTCAAAATGCAATTTTTTTCCCTTTATGTACCTTTTTCTCAGAAACTAATTAATGTAGGGTCCTCAAATTTTCAGTAAGTATATTTTCAACATGTTTACACATTTTAATGGAGGGGATAAGAAATATCTAGCAATTTTTTTTTAGATAACGCCTTTTTAAACTAAATTTTTGAGGGAAAAAATTGGATATTTTTAAAAAAATTCATAATTAGTTTAATTTTTAGTAAAAAGACAAAACCCTCCATTAAAGTCTTACTGATAGTACATATAACCTACTGTAAAAATTTCATTTATGAGAAGCAAGTAGTTTCTGATAAAAAGGTACATAAACTTACGCAATTTTAACATAGACTCCTATGGAAGTGCCGGACCCCCTTAAGGAAGCGTGTTATTTTATGCGCATTCATTGTTGCGTAGCATTTTCAGTATTTGAAATACATATTTGCATTCAAGAGGTTTAGTGGACACTGATTTTAATGAATATTTTTTATGTATTACGTCAGCATTTTCTTTTTTTTTTTAGTGAATACTTAAAAGGAATGGTAATGGCTATCCCTCGTGTTAAATTGCACATCAAATAATCCAGATATAGAGCTGATAGATATTCTCAATGGTGTTAATACCCAACGCATGGAGGATTGCGGCTGGTTGCTTTGAAAGGGGCATTTTAGAATTTTTATAAAAATTCTTTAAATAGATTTATTTACATGTTTCTAATGCTATCGGATAAGAATTTTTTATTCCTTTTTTCTAAAATAAAATTTAAAGAAAAAACATTTGAAATTTCAGTGCGGAATTTCTTTTTCCTTTCCATTCCTCTAACTGGAGTGTTATCGCATTGTTTTGAAATCCAGTTGAAAATTTTTTATACTTTTTATTACTTTAAAAGAGTTACTTCGGGTATCGACTAATCAACCAAACTTACTTTAGGAAATGCCTACAATTTGAGAGGTATCTATTATAAGATCACTGTAGTTCTCTGAAAAAATGAAATTTTTTCTTTAAAAAAATACACAGATGGCGTATGTAGTTTAATATATTGAAATTTTCGTTGTTTTTATATCAACTCATTCATATAATCTATATTTTCATAAAGATAAAGTGTCATTATACTTCTACTTCCAACTGTATTAAAATTGGAAAGCCAATATCGGCTTATGGTATTTTCCGAAAAATTCACTAAACCAATTTATTGGCTGTAAATAACTAAAAAGGACGAAGATGGTAATAAAGGTGTGCATTGGTTTTGTGATTACCTGAGTGAGTCTTTTGTTATGATTTTTATCTTTTGTTATGACTTTTATTTATTGTAAGTGGTTTAAATATCTGGATATCCGGGTAAATAGAAAGGATATTGCAATAGTAATTGCATCTTACCATCAAATTCCAGCTTGAATTTCTAATAAATATAGTAAAACATTTTATCATTGTACACATTTCTTAGAAATATAAGTGTAAGACGCAATCAATATAAACTGGTGTCTGAGGAATACTTTAAAATGACCTTCAAATTCTTTTGAGAAAATTTATTGAATGTAGAACTTCGGTAAAAAGAATACCCCAACTCTTAAGTACAATGATCATTTTCCTAGGAGCACTTTCAGCACATCAAATTAAAATGAAAAAGCAATAACTTTTAATAATCAGTTCAGCACCATCTTTTATAGGTATATAATGAGTGAAAAGTAAATGGGCAGCACACATCTCTCGGGCACCTTTTAATGTAAAACTAGTTGTAAACTCGGTAAGTTAGGAAAGAAGCATTAAAAAGTCTCGCATTAGTGGTTAAAAATAATTTGCATACTTTTGGATTATTTTTTTTTTTGTATGTAACGGCGTTAAGTGTCGAAAGTTACTTTAGAATTAAATTGAAATATGAGTAAAGGGAAACCAGCCGTATTTTTCTTATCTGTTTTGCGTGTAGATTTTTGATTTTTTCTTCGTATTTGGTCTCGTTGTATGATATTTTGTAAGTAATGAAAGATCGCTTGAATTCTACAGATTTAGAGTATATTTAAGTAGTTTTATTTCTGTCGTTTATTTTAAAAAGTAAAAGCTTGCAGTATTTTTCAGTTTATTTATTCACTTCGTTTGGATCAGGCGTTGGGGTGTCGATTCATAATGCCGTTCGGTCCTAAGAAAACAGTTGTGCGTGCTGCAGAATTGAAGTATAATGTTGCAATACACATACAAATCATTGCTAGAAATTAAGACTCAAATGTCTCTCAAAGGATTTTGTGAAGAGATTATGTCTAGACTTCTGTATTGTGGTAGATAGACTACTGGATTATGGATGATTCAATGATCATTTATCTCTCATTTTTAGTTTACATTTCTATCTTTTGTTGGGGGGGGGGGTGAAGGAAGAAAGAGTAATATTGGCTCTTCCTTTAGGGAACTAATGTAATTTATTTGTTTTTGACTTGTAATGTTACATTATTTTGTTTCGCAAATTTCTAACAGAAGAAAATTTTTAAAACAACAATATTAGTATAAATAAGATATTAAATAACTTACTTTTCAAAACACATTTAGTACTTAGCTTGTGCTACTAAACTCATGTAAAGGGAATTTTAAAAAAGCTGTGGTATTTATGAAGCCCAGTGGCTGAGTGGTAGTGTATCGCGCTACCACGCCACAAGTCCGGGGCTCAAATCCCGGGTTGGGCAAGGTAGACTCAGTCTTTCATCCCTTCAGTGGGTCGATAAATGAGTACCAAGCTTGCTTGGGAGTTGAACACTGGGGGTTTCGCGTCAAAATGACCACCTGACCGAAACATCTGCACATGCTTCCCAGCGCCTAAGGTCATGTAAACTGAGATCGGCACAGTAGGTTTTGGCCCTCATGGGCTGTTGCGCCACTGAGTTCAGTTTTATGGTATTTATAGATGCCACTTCTGTGTGTGTGTATTAATATATATAGCATAAAAATAATATCACCATGATAGCATTTATATATCTCTCAAGAGAACTACATCAGTCATCTGGGAGAAATATTTATACTTTTCTTTTTGAATTGAAACAGAATTCTATTACAAAGATTAACTTTAGGTTTGATCTGGAAGGTTTGACTGTGATAACATTTTGAATGGAAGGTACGGTTGAGGAAGGAAAATAGTTTTCTTTTGGGAAAGTAGTGGTGTGTGTAGAGTTGACCGGTTTTTTTTAAACTAAGAAAGTTGGATTTGAAATTAATGGAAAAATGAGTTTATTTTGTGTTCTTAAGCATAAACTTAAAACAGAACATTAAAAATAAACATGTTATTGATTGTAAGATAATAGTCCTAAGAACTCTAGGGATATTTGTAGGTCGGGGATATTAGAATGAAACAAATGATCTTAAGAACCAAATGAATTTTAGATTCATATTACTTTACGAATATTAAGGATAATTGTGTTGATATAATAAATAAATGTAAAATCTATGTTACATATAAACTCAAAACAAAATCTGTTTAAGATTGAAATATTTTGTTTTTGTAATATGAGGAGGAAATTTATTCGAGTTAAGAGTATATACGATTGGTGGCCATTACTGAGAGTTTGTAGTCAGTTTCTAAAACGATTGGGAGGGGAAGGAAATAAAAATTTGGAGCAATAGAAGGAAAAGGGAAAAACAGTTTTCCAAAAAAAACAGTACGAAGAGAATTAATTTATATATTGGTCAGATCCTTAGAACAATATAGGTGAACAGCTTATTATGTAATATTCTGAATAGGTTTGGTCCAGGATCATTGAATTAGTATATTGGTTTTTCTATGTCCTCGCTTAGGTGTTATGAAAAAATTGTTGAATGAGAAGCCAGTCCTGGTGAGTTTTTTCATCTTACCGTGGCGCACCTTTAATTAATTATACCATTTATAATGTCTTGGCAATGTTTTTAAGCTAAGCCTATATACCAGATTGAAGATTAAATTAAAAAAGGCATAAGAAATTACCATACAAAAAGGAGAAAAATGATTCGCACCTTATTTTTAAATTTTGATGAGCGTTCTCAATTTTTATTTTGCCTAAATGGTATTATTAATTTTGAGAAAAACATTGGTGTAGTTTTTTTTTTTAGAATATTATAAAAAGTGTCTCATTGTTTCTTTTTTTTCTTTTCCAGGTGAGTGTGTTTCTCAGTTTGATGCAATATATTTCCTTTATAATGAATACTTTAAAAGTGGATTTAGAGTGAGTAAATTTTGCGTGTTTTTCTATTTGTGAGTCGAATGTCATACGTGCACTGGAATGCGTATGCAAGTAAGTGAGGTTGCTGTTAATTTTTTGATTGTATCTGTGTATTTTTCATTTTTCAGCTTCATATGTTACGCAGTAAGTATTTACAAGTCTTTTGAATTGTATTCTTGAATTATATATATTTCTTTCTAAAACAAGTGTTCAGGATTTTTGAGTTATTAGAATCTGATTCATAACTTATAAAAACTCGAATGGAACCAAAAAAATTGAAATTATTTTTTTTCCTATTGTTTATTATGCAATGTAAATTATGATTTTAAACCACTCATTTCAAGAGAAATTTTGAAAAAATATTGAAATGACATTTAATATTTAAAACAGTCAACAATGCAAATTTTTAAAAAGTAATGGACATTAAAGTTATGTGTGTGTATATTCTGATAGTAATTGCGGAAATGGTTAGATTTTTTCTTTCTGAAATCTGATCGTTCTGTGCTTTTGATTCTTTCTACGTTTACAAATTTATATTTTAAGTGCAATTTTTACGAATTCGATTCTTAGATTAGGGTTATTAAACAATAATGTTTAATAGATTTATTCAGAATGAATCCAACAGTTGCTAAATGTGGACCTGGTAGGGATTCATAACACTTTTTAAGAATTCAACCAACTTAAATATCAAATTTGAAAATTTGGCTTTGATTCTAAAGATATGACACTTCTCTCTCTCTCGAAAAAGAAATGAGGCATGTTTTATTTGTTTAAAATTTACGTTAATTTAATTTTCTTACTCGTGAAAACTTATATCATTTGTTTATTGTAATAGAAATTAAAAATTAATAGTAAAATTTAGCTTAATGTTTTGCTGAAATGTGTCGTAGAATTGATTTGGACAAAAATAGTATGTTAAAATGCTGGCTTTTGAAATAGAATAGTTTTATATTTTCAAAGCACGTCTCTGTTCACCTTATTTTGGGGTAAAAAACTAAATTTGGGAAATATTGCTCTTTGAAGACCAAAATTGGGTCTAAATCTTTCGTAGTTAGTTTTTGCGTTAAAAGAAAAAACTGATTCCTAAATTAAACTCTTTAACTAATGATACGCAGTCGCGACTTTCAATAAAAAACAAGTACTGAATGACTGCACTTGATTTCTTATCCAGAATATGAGATAAATTGGTGGGAAATGTACTAGAAAGAATTTTCGTGTAAAAAATATAAATATTAAGAAACAAGGGGATGTTCTAATTTTTTTTGTTGAATTTTGATCTTATTTATGGTTTTAAAACTGTTAATTGAACAATATCGCTAATCTTAAATTATAGTGATTGGAAAAGTTGAAAACCAAACATGTTTGAAAAACTAAAGTATTTTTAAATAGATTATACTCAAATGATTCTTCTCTATTTGTGTGTATTGCAGTTAGAATTGGTTTTCTTTATTTCACACAAAATAAAGGATAAAATCTTAAAATACCATATATTTATATAATTTTTAATTAGGATTAAATATTACTATAGGATAAAAAAAAGTAATCGATAATAGATATTTAGTAATACAAGTTAATGTGAAGTTTTACTTTTTTAAAAATAGGGCTTGGACTTTTCATATTATTTCTCTCTCTCAATTTCTTGTTTTAGTGAAATTTAAATTAACGTTAAAATTTTTTTGTTTGGTTTCTTTCGTGAAATTTTGTTTATACAAACGAGATTATTGAATGGATAACAACAGTGTACTCTTTCCTTACATTTATTTTTTAATCTTGACCAGTCTCGACTTGAGGTATTTTCATTCATTCTAAGTTGTTAAAATAAACCATTGGTGACCTTATTATGCTAAAACGATAATAAGATCGAACTTTTCATTTCCAAGGTCGCATTATCTAGATACGCTTCTGCCATATAAATATTTTTTCCTCCGAGGAGTCGGATGGTGTTTAGGCAATTTTATTCTTACACCTAAGGCGTCTAGAAGTTGTGTAAAAATTTAACTACTGGGAGCTTTGTCGTATTTATCAGTATCTGACGACAGCAAGTTTTGACTGGCTGCTCTACTCTTCCTTGAGTTCTTCTTCGCCTCGTTTCCATGACAACGATAGAAAGTTCTTTTCCTCCTTTTATTGTTAGGATCACGTCTCTCCAATCTCTCCGATGGACTTAATCGGAAAGGAAAATTCTGTACTGTTTCATCAGTGCGCCAACTTTTCTTAAAAGAGGAGCGCTCCCGTTTTAAATAAAAATCAAGGACACAAATGGAAAAATGCAGAGAGGAAAAGATTAACGCAAAATAATTTCGCTTTCAGATGAAGAGATGAATAAAAAGAAAAGACGCGTTGCTTCTGTTCGCATGCGACCTGTAAATTCGAAATTCTGCAATGGAAAAGGGGGGGGGGAGAAACTCGATATAAAATAGGATATGTCGTTATATAACACGAACTTATATATTACTCAGCCGTTGAAATGTTAGTTTATTGTAATATTTTCGTAAATTTTTCTCATATTACGCAGACCAAATTCAAAAATGCCTCGAATGAATTGCCAACTTTATAGAAAAAATAAACTGCTCTGAGACATTGTTAAATAGCTTTTTAAAGTATGTTAATTCGTTCTGCATAAGAAACTAGGTGAAACTAGATTCCATTTGAGAAAAATATTCAAGGTAGTTTTATTTGTATTCATATCTTAAAATATATGTGTCAAGCGAATACAAAATAAAGATGTTTTATTTTTTTAAACAAAATTCCACTGTCTTTATCGTGCGAAATTTTTCTGTTCCATTTCTTCATTCGCAATGAATAAACTAAAAGGGAGTGAAAATCAATAAAATAATTTTGTTGTTCACTTAGCAAACTTTTTTTTATCCTATTGTAATCAAATATTATATTTAACTGCATTATCTCATATACTAGTTAAGATTCTGGGTTGGAGGTGAACATTTCAATCCCTTATAACCTTTGAATTATCCTTCATTTGATTGTTAACATTTATTTGGAAATTAGCAAATTCTCTTGGTTTTTTGTTTTGTTTTCCCTCAATCTAAAAATGATTTAAATTTTCTATTTTTTTAAAAAAAAGATATGTGTTTGTTAAGCTTTATAAATCTTTCAAAAAAAAGTTTTTGTATGAAATTATGATTGGGATTTATTTTCAATGCGCCCAATATCGCTAGGAAAATTGCACCGATATGTTCGCACGATTTTTAGTTCTGAGTTAAATACTTGTTAGTTAAGGGTTTCTTCGCGATTTCGTGTTTGTACTATATTTATGCAACATAATATTTGGGGGAAAACTTAAAATTATTTTTACTGAATTTCTTTTTACGAATAAATATATTAATAAGAATTTCAGATAGATTGATACAAAAAACAAACAAACTCTGTATTATGAAGGTGGCAAAGATATAAAAAAAATCCAAACTTTTGAGGGGAAAACACATTTTTTTACGAGGAATATTTTAATCAATTATCTATCATAGGAAAAATTGTTCAAGCCGCACAATTTTCCCAATTATCAAGTGTTTTTTTTTAATATTAAGCAGCTTTTTGCTTTTTCTTTCATTACATTTCTTTCTCAAAATTGCATCTTTTTTACAGTAAAAAAAAATCGTGCATAAAAATTTTAAATATATCACGATTGAAACATATTTGAAATTCTTTTTCAGAAAAAAAGTTACTCTGAATTGTTGCATTTTTTTTCTATTAATGATTCATTCAAAACCCCATGTGTCAAAATTTTTATAAAAACAGTTTTTGGGTGTTGTATTAGAAACAGCAATTTGAAGGTATGTTGAAACGGCGAAATGCTTTCATAATTTTTTTTTAAATATGAATATTTCTTCCGAGTAAAATTTCATAATAATCAATAAAAACGAAAAGACTTTAAAATTTTGGAGTACTACGTCTCCTTTAAAAAAGATTTTTTTGAGCTTTGATTATTAACATTTTATGCTTATCAGAAACTAGTCGACATTTATTTAAGCCGCAATATATACCTGGTTTTACAAACCCGTGCCTACCAACTTTTACGTTTTGCCATGAAGATTTACCTTTTGAGCCTTGCTACGTCAAAATCGTTTATTTTTAAGCATTTTTACAAAATTTCGTCAACCGCCGACTTTTCCCCCCAGCAGCTCTTATTTGTCATTTTATATTCATAATGACCTGAAAAATTGGTTAATGAAAACCGTAGAATTCGTTGTCATTACATTTTCAAAAAATTGTGAAGTTCTTTTCCTGGTAATCGTATTTAGTTAGTTATTGGTTCCTAAACGATTTGTAGGCGCAATTCCATTAAGCGAAGCATTTGTATATTTTTCCCCCTCAGTTTTGTGTTTCTACATCTGTTTTCCATCAAATACAAACAATATCAAGTTTACTATCATTACCGAGTTCTTGTGTCTGATTGATGAAAGTTTCAGTTAAGAAAAAGTCGAATCCGGTTTTTGTATTTACTGCATCTATAGTATTCGATGATGAAAGTTATGTATATTCCGAATTATTATTGTGCATTTTTTAATTATGTTTCTAAAGATAGATAGTAAAATATCGAAAAATAAATCAATGTATGTTGTTGAGGTTTTTATCAATAATAACTTAAATCATTTTTCATATATATATATATATACATTGTGTAACTTTAAATTTGGCAATCAATTATAATTTATCATGTTTATTCAAACATGCAAAAATAAGGATATGTAATAATTACAATCTAAAATGCTATTGTTAATGGTACGAATGGTGTTTTATACATTTTATTGTATAGTTTTAAAGAAAATCAATACTTGTAACTATTTACTATATCTATGACTGTTTGAATTCTTCCAAATCTTTTAATTCAGAATATTTGTCAGGGATGTTTTTTTAAAAAAGGAACATTTTATCACATAAGAAAATGCTTCAACGTGAGTATTATATTCTGATTACGCTACCCTTTTCCTAAAATGCAGCATATTGTATTATTTTCTGTCTGAATCAGTCGATATTCTTACTTCCTGTACTGTATAGCAGTGGTTTTGAAATTCAGAAAACCTTTAGAACAATAAGGTGTTTTTAAGGAATCCTATTCCACGCACACTTAGAAAAATACATCTCAAAATATTTAAAATAGATCAACATGTCATAGGTACTTTTTGTAAAGAAATTTTTTAAAAAATGCATTGTATTTTATTAAAAATTTTAATGCAATTTTACCATAACTTACTCAATAATAGTATTAATCTGTAATCCAAGTGTCACCTACTCATGCATTATGTTTAGTAACTGGGATATGTGCTTGCATTATTTTACACAAAATGTCCAAGTCTAGAGGTCTATTGAAATAATTTGCAATCTCATTTCATTATCTGCGTTTAATTCGTTTTTATATTTTGTTTTGGTAGACATTGATGTTGAGAGAGATGTATTTTTATCTTAAATACATTATTCTGAGTGGCTGTGTGAGAAATCCTGCGTTTTTTTTTTTGCATGAGGCTGTAACCTAAAATATTTAGTAACAGTTCTTGCTTAAATTTAGATTTTAGCATCGAATCTGTTTGCATGTCGGTAAGTTGTCCTCCTCCTCCTTTATTATAGGTGTTTTCCCCCACGAATGTAAAAAGGGGCATTATCTATTAGAAAACTCTTTCGTTATGCAAAGCATTACACTGAAGAGTATAAAATTATTTCGTGGAACCCGGAACAGCACACAAATAGAATATTCACAGTAAAAAAAACCCTTTTTAATATTATTTTATTATGTTGCAATAAAAAATAAAGTATTACAAAATAAAAATTATTTTGTATAAAATTTTCAGTTATAATGACTAGAATGAGCTTTATATATCTGTGGCTATACAAATTTCATATAGAGAACGTAAATCCATTTTGCATATATATTTATAATTTTTTTTTTATTGATTCGTACAACTGCAGGGTTCTGTGGAACACAGTTCGAAAACCACTGCTGTATAGCTAAAACAATTTTTTTTTTACTTTATTCGTACATGCTAAGCGAAAAAAAAAACATATTTATAGAATGCTTCTGAGTTTTAATGACGCGGTTTTATAAAATATGATATATGTATTACAAATTCACTTATATTCTTGAAAACTGTAATTTTCTGTCCAAAATTGAGTTCAGAGTTTGCCGAATGTAAACAAAAAACCTGAACCGAAGAAAGATTTTGTGTGTAAATTCCTTTGAAACTGACTTAACGGAGGGTCTGGTATGTTTCTTTTAAATAGAATGGAAATTTTATGTCAGTTTGTACTGTACTCATTCGATGTTTCTTTAAATCCTTTGTAATATAATTCGAATGGTTTTTGAAAACTAGAAGTATTTTTAAACAGCTGTGTAATGTGACAAATTTCAGTTTAAATTTGTCTTTCTCAATCCTTATATCGATTATTAAAATTTTAAGTTTGATGTATAGTGCAGAGTTTTTTAACTCAATGATATTTAATTATTTAAAAATAATTATTTATAAAATTGCTTTTATTTTCTTGAATAATCTATGTTCATTTAACTGAAATGATTGCGAAGGAATTTTACTGACTTTAATTATTTCGCTCTAAAAATACGTATATATAATGCATTTTAAAGTTCTGATCAAAGAGACGATTATATACTACAAAAGAGAAACCAATATTTTTTTTTTAATCTCTAATTTGTTAAATATTATTTTGAATTTAATTTAGGAATAATAAATTTCAGGAATATATTCTATTTCTATCATTGAGATTTTAATTCGTAGCATTTTAATCAATTTCTTCAAATGCTACATATACCGTCTTCGTTTTTGACATGAAAGTTCGGAATGAAAACTCAGATTTTTTATTTATAGATTTGTTTATAAACTATTACCTTAACATTTAAAATTATTTTGTAAGTATGTAGTTAATCACATACGTATATAAGGTTGAAAGATACATTTAAAGTTGCAGTATAGGAAGTGAAATATGGAACATATTTTAGATCGAAGAAATGGATTTATTCATGCAGAAATAAGTTGTGTAATAAAATATGTTGTTCTTATGTTGTGTAGGTAGAAAATAGTGCATTGACGTTGGAATATTTTTCAGTCGGTAGGGAGAAAAATTGTTAATTTTCATTTAACTGGCGAATATTGTCTAATATTGAAGAGTTTATCATTATTAATTGATATAACTGATTTATCTAGAATGTTATTTTTTCGTTCTGTAGGAATTTTCTTAGTTATTTTTAGCAATATTTTTGGGTCGTGTCTCCGAATGTCCGTCGTTTGGTTGGCACCATAGTGCGATTTCTCCGAGCAAGAATTGAGTGTGTGACGTATTATTTCTGTGAGTGCACGTCACTGTTGGTTCTCGTATGACACCCGTCTCTGCAGAGGAGGAAGGTCCAAGTCATTTATTATGCTAGTGGTAGAGGTAATTTGTCAAACACTTCATCCGCAGGTTATTAGCTTGTATTTTTCACTGCGACACATTCGTCTCCTCCCGTGTTGGAATCCTTGTCACTGCTTCTTGGCTTGAGCTTGTTTTGGAATGACGAAGCGCTTTAAAAAAAGAAAAGAAACTGTGAGATATAGCACGCCGGAAAAAGATAACCCTCTTCACCTCTTTTCTTAAAAACATAAGGGGGGGGGGGAAATGGAAGTTCAGTAGTATTTTTTTTTAAATAGAGTACCCTGCGAAATTTTTTGTTTCAAAATCCATAGTTATAATCTACCTCTTAAAATTTTTGAATCTCATTTCAAATCAGCTCTGTTCCCTGAGGCTATAACACTTTTATTTGTCTAGTTATACATGCACAATTGTAGACTATAATTTATGTTTCCAATTTTTAACTACAGATGCGTCTAATTTCTTAAAAATTATTACCCTAAATCTTAACTGAAATTGTGATTTAAGTTAAGTGTCATTTTTAAAAAATGAAATTGGCCTAAATTTATTTTGTTTTCAGTCTGTGATATTATATTAGGAAGGCTAAGCGTTTTGGGGTGATTAAAAAGATGTTTTTTCTTAGTATTAAAATTTCTTGATTTTTTTCTTCTAAAGTTGGAGAGCCTTTTGTGTGATTTTTATTCTTTAATACGCGTTTCGGTAATTAATTCATCATCATTATTGGAACTTATTATTTGCATAGTCATAAAGAATTTTTATAAAAGGTATATTGCTAGTGAAACTCATTTTATATTTATATTCTGATTTATTTGTTTCATTATATTTAGCTTTTGATTTGTACAGTTAAATGTAATGCTATTTAAAACGCGAATATCATTAATGGTGTAACCGGAATGTCCCCTACATAGTTTTTTATTTGTTAACTAGGTTTTTGATCCGTTTTGACATGAAAATTTTTGTTGCGTTTTTCTTGCCTCTGTTATTTATAATCAACTGAAAAAGCATTAAACGTTTCTTAGAAAAGCGGTCATTTAAACATTTCTGGTGGAAACAAGTGTTTGTACAAAATGCTGGAAAATTTAATGCTAACAATGCCACATTCATTTTAAATGAAGAGGGGGGGGGTCTTTCTTTTCATCTGGTTTTTATAAGGTTTAAATAGTTTTTTTATTTCCCCCTTGAACTATTATTATACGTCACTCGTGCACTTTTTACGATTGTACTTATAATAATTTCTTTTAATCTTTGGCTTTATTTCTGCTTTCTTTTAAAAAGTTATGCGCTTGATTTTGGAAATTTGTGGCCTGTATTTTTCTAATTATCTTAGAATTTCCATGCAGTTGACATAAATTTAAAATAGTCAAGACTGTGGTCTTAAGCAAGATAATCGATTCTATGAATGCTGGCAGTTTTTACAAATGAAAAATTTCGGACAGCATTAGGAAAACTTGTTTTGAGGTTGAAAATGAAATTCTAAATATGTATACAAATAGATGTCCATAGAAGTTGCATCGAACTAGAAAACGTAATGGAAAAATAGTTAAAAATAAATGTTATAAGAAGAAAATTATAATGTGTTTACTTTCCAAAGATAAATCTGCTTCTCGATATAAAAAAAAATACTCAATTTTTTCTTTAAAATAATATGGACATATTTCGTTTGCATAATTATCGAAGAAAGGTTTAAAAGAAAGGCAGTGTCTGGGACATTATTTGTATTAAGAATGCGCTTCTTATTTAATTTAATTATAAGAGGTAAAATTCTTAAAAATTCATGTGCGGAGAAGTAATTTAAGATGCCACTTTTTAATAGTTTAATTTAATTGTGAATTAAAGAGAAGTGTGTGGCATTCTTACAAAGCGGTACGGAGACGCAATTTAAGACGTTAATCTTATCGAGAAATATGCGAGAACTATCTAATTCCTTTTTAGAAACGTGGAAAATATATATTTTGAAATAAAAACGAATCATTTTTCTCTACTTTAATTTTCTTCCCTTTATTTTGTTAAGTCTTTTATTGTATTAAGTTCCGACTATTGGAAAATAAAACTCACGTTGAGGTTTAAAATAAATTGACTGACTTCTAAATTTGACGACATGTTTAAATTTAAAGTTAATTTAGTTATTTAGTTATTAAAGTAAATTGAGCACTATAATATCATAGTGTATGCATATTCGATGGTTTCAGAAAAGAAATATTTTTGGTCACATGAATGAAAAAGATTAAATATATATATATAATATATATATTATATATATTATATAATATTATATAATATATATATATTATATATATATATTATATAATAAATATATATATATATATATGTAATTCTGTTTTAACCCACCTGAAATGACAACATTTCTGTGTAATTGTAGTTGGGAAGCTGTTCTCCCAGCTCTTAAGTCTATGCGAGTTTGGTATAATCACATCTGGCGTATTCTATAATTTCGAATAAAGCTACCTATGTCGTGTTCCATGAAAAGCTCGTTGGAATGCGTAATTGGCAATGAATGCAACTAGTGATTAGATACGAAGTGGAAGTACCATTCCTTT
The DNA here is from genome assembly GCA_019973975.1 of Trichonephila clavata. Lineage (NCBI taxonomy): Eukaryota > Metazoa > Arthropoda > Arachnida > Araneae > Nephilidae > Trichonephila > Trichonephila clavata. Next base: position 71,972 of record BMAO01028605.1, on the reverse strand, counting down.
CGTTCATTTGTAATGGTCAGATGTCTCGCATTCAATTACTCTCCTGAGATTCAAAGTCACGCTTCATTTAATAGCGACACCCATTTCACTGTTTAGACTCCAGTCTGCTGTCGGGAATGATACTCCTCCTTTAGATGTTGGCCGAGATTAACTTTATGTTGGAACACTCCGAATGGTTTAATAAAAAAAAGCCCTTTTCTTTAAATATTCTTTGCTTGATAAATTCGAGAACGTATAAGCTTGCTTTTCCTTCAGAGTTCTAGGAACGTTTTTTATCGAAAAATTTGTTTTCAAAGAAAAAAATGCTTACCTTAAAGTAATTTGTTGTTTAAAAAGAGTGTTAATCCCTTCCCCTCTGGTGGGGAAAAATTGCGCAAATGGATCTTACGTAAGAACTTGTTACTTATATAAATGTGTGTGCATGTGTATTTTTTTCGAATGATAACCCAACATATTTAAGCTATCTATCGCATCTCCAAACTTTAACTGGTTTTCTTTTTAGAACTAAATTTGTCTGCTCTTGAAAATTGTTGGTCAACTTGCGCATTTACATGAATAAAATATACGCTTAATTACCATTGTCAAAACTGTTCTAAAAAATGTAATATTTATATATTGTCACACAATATTTGAAACAGTTTCTTAAAATTAATTATTAATTAACGAATTTTTATGCATTAATTAAAACCACTTATTATTGAATCTATTTTGTACAGGAAATTGCTCTATTTTGTTGCTGATACATAAATATCGTGTTGATAATTTAGTTTCATGGACAAAAATGCTTTTATTCACCTTTGTTGATGTCATTTTTGTTAAGATTGATTTAAGGGTTTTGGTGACATTTGTACGGCCTCATCGAAATAACATATATGATATTATGTGTCCCTTTTATTTTAAGTAATGTTTGATTTGTAGAAGCTTCCTTCTCCTTTTGTTCTTTGAATGGGAGGATCTATCGCCAAACCTACTCCAAATGTACATCTCCCCCTCCCTTTCTGAAGATATAAAAATACCATTTAATGTTTGGATCGGAATTCCTTATTTTTTCTTCTCCTTTGAACTTCGTTTACTCAGGAAAGGAAAATCGTTTTCTTCGGCAAATATGCCCGTAGAATTCCAGCCCCCCCCCCTCGCCCTTACTTCGAAAATTGTACACGCCTGTGTGTGTGGCGCTCATCTTCTCTCGTGACTCGTTCAATGTTTTTTACTTCCTCTTCAGTATCTTAAAAAAAAGTAGTTTTATTTTTATTCCGGATATCTCGAAAGGTATTTGAATTGAGTGAAGTGAAGTGAATTGTACTTCTTTTAAAAGTAGGTTAGCATGTGTCGTGATAAGGGATGGCTTGTATTTAAAAATTTGTATTGCTTCAGTTGTAAAGTAGTTTATTTAATGTAAAATGTTGAAATTTGAAAATCTTGAATGAGTCTCGGAATTTTCGTTTCTTAGTTGTTTAATACCTTTCTTTTTGAAAAATATAATCTTTAAATTGATTTTGTAAATTATACATAAATTGTGTTTCGTAAAAGAAAGTGCGATTTTTCCAATTATATGAAAAGATATTTATTCTGAAATATGTTTTTTATGCTGATCTTCCAAAAATCTTATTCAAATCTAACTTTCTTCGCATTACATGGAGATATATTAAATGTCGTGATGTGATATGAAGGTAACTTGTTTTAGAGTGTTCTTTATTCAACTTCCTGGCTTTAGTATTAGTCGTAGAATCTAAAAAAGGTAGTCTAATACAAATAATCGTCGTGTCGTGAATCAAGTCATTAGCGAGTTTACCTGTCGGAATTCAAGCAAATTTCGCAATCCTCAAGTGCAAAGATGCCTAAAAATAAATGAGTCATCTTTTTTTTTATTTGGAATATAGACTAAATATGTTTACGGGCGTTGAGAAATAGGATGTAATCAGCTCTGAAATTAAGCAAGATATTAATAAAGAAAAAGTTACATTATAAAATTGATATTAAATTATAATAAAATAATTGAGATTAAAATTTTTTAAAGTATTGAGGTTCAATTTTATTTCAGTTTTGTTGCATTGCAAATAATATGCTGTTGCGCATGTTTCATATTACTTAAGAAAAAACAAGGAGCGATTTAAAAATTAAGAATTCCCCCTTGTTATTTTTAGTTTAAAGACAAGCTTTTTAATTCGCTTATGAAATTATATAATATATTTCAGTTCGCATTATACGAAATTTAGATCATAAGCGATTAATCAAAGATTGAAATAATTGTTTTAACCAATGCATAGCATTAACCTCTTGTCTCAAGTATTCTGTAAATCTTCTCTTATGAAATACTTTTAATTTTGGATGGATTATTCGACTAAAATGGGATGTGATATTTTGTTTGTTGAGAGTGACTCTGGATATGTTTTAGATCAAAACCGAATTCATTAAAAAAAACAACACGCGTGTATCAGTGTGAATACGTGGTATAAGTTAACTTCTTTGGCTTATATGTATTGAACTGTATATTTAAGTTTTATTTTAAAGTAATTTTATACCTAATTAACAAATTTATTATTATCATTATTATTTCAAACTATTTAAAAAATAATTAGAATGGACACGGTATAAGTATAAACAAAATTTTCATTTTCAATACATAATACTAAAAAAAATTGTATTGTTTACATTTATAGTAAGGTATTATTATTAGTCTCTTTCCATTATGCTTATGGGTGTTTCAGTACATACTTTTGTTATCAAAAGCTTAACTGGTAACTAAAATAAGAAAAGTAGGTTTTGCACTCAATGTATCATTTAAGAATCTCGAAAACACTGCATCAATCGTAGTATTCGATTTTGTCGTTGATATTATTCTGTTATTTTGTAGAGATAAGGCGAAATTGTCTTTTAAAAATTCAATCAATTGTAGAGATTTGTCTAAAGCAAAATTGACATGAAAATCACCACTTAAAATTGTAGGTATTTTGTCATAATTTTTTTAAAATAAAGCAGAACCTCTTGATGTGTATGGAAATAATGATCGATGAAGGAACTCGATAACGTCATCCAATTTTTTTTTTGAGTAATATATACTGCTACAATTATAATTTTTTGTCCATTATCTATTCCGCATTCAGCCAAACACAAATTCCCCACTGAAGATTGTATGGTACCATAAATAGGTAATTTTTTATTTCCTGGTTCTGTACTCTCGCATACGCGCTCAGCTGGCGATTTTTTACCTTCGAGGATCTTTTGCTGTGCTTGTGTAATATCTGATGCCTTGTCCGGACCAAAAATCTGACTCACTTGAGAATCATGACGGTGATGAACATCGAGTGGCGCTATTACTACGTTTTTCAGATTGTTTTTTTATTTTTTTTATTTGGAGCAACAATCTCAGTAGATTTTGCCATTGTAAAATCTGGAAATTAATTAATTGCATTACAGTAAATTATATAGGTCATAATACTTTTTTGCAGAACTTTTACTTAAAATTTAGAATTAAATAATCTATTGATTCAAATTTCAAATCTGCTTCAATATTTTTAATGAAATATGTGCAATTATATATATATATATATATATAATGTGGTAGGCTGGTCAGTGATGGCCTGTCAACAATAAGATAATCCGTCTTTAATTTTGTTTAATTGTTCATAACTATTTACAAAATATTTACAGGTTAGTTCCTCATTTCAGGGAAAGGGTAAATCGTCTTCTCAATGCCCCAACTCGTCTTCAAACAAGTGTTAGTAGTTCGTTGCTAGATTCGTCATTTTGTACAACATGGCGTCCTACTCTCGAGCATCAGGCTCCCAAAACATAGAGTGCGCTCCTAGGCATGCGCAGGACAGTTGTGGATTATATATATACATACACAAAATAGTTATAAACCTAAGATAACAAGTCAATATAGTGAAAGTTTTAGCCACAATAGTTCTATAGCAAACTCCTGGCCTTAGGAACCAGGATTGCTGGTTGAAATAAAGTTTTGTGGCTAGCCAACCTTCACTTGTATTTGCCAATACTTTGGGCCTTAGGGAAAGTAAGAAATGTCAAGAGAAATTAATATAAATAACTAAAGAATTAAATAAATATTTATGTTTATGAACTAATGGACCGTCTATATATTCCATACAAGTTAAAATACTTATTTGTAATTTTTTCCAAATGAATTTAATAGTTTTTCCTTATTTATAACATTAATATTTGATATAAATTATTTTTATTTGTTTAAGATAAATTGATCAACTCGGTGTATATATAAATAATTATAATTTACTAATACTTACAGTAGATGAACGGTTTAAGATAACCTATCAATAAAAATTTATCCTTGTCTTATTATTTTTTATGTAAAAAGTTTTTTGTCTTTTAACTAATAACTTGCATTGTCAATGTTTGTACATATGTACTTACATATGTACACATATACAGCGGATATGATGAAAAGATTTTAAAATACAAATTAATGAAGCACACGTTCACAACTATCAAATTAACTATACCGAAGCGTATATATGGTTTAAAAACTCACTAACAGACTAAATGTATAATGCATCTATCCCGAATATATTTCCATATTGTGGTGTGTACACGTGTACGTATATATATGTGAATGTTTGAAAACTATATACTGTGAAGTCCCGTAGTATAAATGCTTAACTATACATTTACTCATTTTGGTATACTACTAGACCCAGGCAAACACTTATACATACTTGCACATACATAAATACATCCCTACCTTACGTTCATCGCTTAAAGCGTAACGAAAATTTTTCCTTCGTGCCACACACAAAAGAAGTTAACTTCAATAATACATTCTACTGCTTGTCATTTTTTACAAGACATCAGTCTTCATCTGGTGTAGAAATTTGCAGAATGGGATCTGTTGTCGTTCTGTTCCATTGTAATTAGTTATAATCTTCTACACTTGTAGTACAGCGTTAATTATAAAAACGGATTTCAAAAATTACGTAACATGATTCGGAAACAGAAATGAATATAATTAAAAGCAGAATCAAATGATTTGATTCGGATTAAAGTAGTTCTAAGCTGCCGGTTCGACTAATAGGAAGTCTTTTGTCTGACCTAAATCCATCGACGCGTGTTTAAACAAAATTAAACCTTCGCTGTTTACGCAGCTGATAAAATGAATGAATATGATGGCAAGAAGCAAAAGTATTTCAATTTGTTTCTGCATCAAAACCTCTCTTCATTTAAACATTTTAAGGAAAATAAGCCTCGGGAACAGCATTCGTGGGGTCGTCATAGCAACGACCACTATGAGTTGCTTGTAAATGCTTCTTTATGACGCTTCCAATTTTCCTGGCATTCCTGTTTCAATTTCTATGCATGGCATTTGGATTTCATTTCGCAACAAACTTCTTTTCGAGTGGAAGACATTTCGTTTCGGGACAGTCCAGTTGAGTGCACTTTTTCGGATAATTGTATAGATGGAAATTAACTTTAGATAAAAGTCTTGGGACATGGGAAACTACGTTACCATCCACCTGTCTGGAGTGACCATATGTGTCAATATGTTTAATAACCTTAACCTTTCTTTTTATCGGATTATATGTGTTGGGTTGTGGCTTGTAACAACTTACGATATCCATATACATTGGTAGTTTCTTTTTTTTCTGTGTTTTAAAACAATTCACAGCTTAAAGATGCTATGTAAGATTTATTATTTATGTTCTTGTAAAAAACAAAACATCTTTTATTGTTTACTTTTTGTTCAGAGATTTCTACTAGGAGTTTTCTGTAAAATAATTCACTCCGCGTAAATTATACGGTAGGGGTAAAATGTCCTGAACACATTCTCATTTTTTGTCTAATTTTTGAGTTTGACTTAATTTTTCGCTTTGTAATTAACACTCTTAAAATTTTTTATTGATTCTAGTAGACTTTTTCATGCTGATTTCAAATTTGTAGATTTTATGCAAGTTAAATAGTTTTTATCAATATTTTAGCAAAACCAAGAAGACAGGAACATGGACATTGTAGTGTAATAAGTTATTGTTTTTTTCAACCAATGAAATACTTCTTATTCCGACCAATTAGAAAGCATTTGTGATAAAGGGTGGAAAGCAAAATGTGCAACATATTTTAGTGCATTTAAAACAATTCTGTGGTACAATTTGTGGTATGTGTGTGGATAATATTGGAGTTATACGTACATTTTTGTTTCTGCCCTATAATGAGATACAAAATAAAACTTTTGAAGGAAGAACGTTGTTCTATGCGCCAAATTGTTGCTGAAGTACCATGTGGTCTTTTTACTATCATGGGAAAGTTGAAAAAATATTCTGTAACAAATATTGTTACGAACAGGAAGCAATCTGGAAGATCTGAGAAAAACAATTTTGCGTAGAATACGGGGTATTGCACACGATTTCACTTTAAATAAATGGCTTAATTCGCCACTAAATTTGAAATAATGTATTTTGGCATCGAATATAAATGTATGTCCACGAATTGTGTGAGGAAGGCTGCTGGAAATTAGATTACAAGGCTTCAAAGCTCGCCCAAATCCATTACTCAGTAATTGGTGCGGGCAAAGGATCATTCATTATGTACTGTTAAAGATTTAGAAAAGGTAATATTTGGCGATGAAAGTCAGTTTTGCATTTCAGGTAACAAAAATAGTGCCTATGTAAGACGAGATACTCATAAAGAATTCAGCCCTGAATATCTGAAGCCCATAATAAAGCACCCGACGTTAGTTATGATATGGAGTACATGTGTTCTGGTGTTAGAAGACTTCACACCGTGAGAGGGACAGAGAAAAACAGGAAATTCTGCAAAATAATATAGAATAATACAAAATAAATTGGAGATCAGTGACGGATTTTTCAGGACAATAATACTTCATATCACCGTAAAAATGTAGTCCAGAATTGGTTCGAAAACAATACTGTGAATAGTATGACAATCTTTTGATCTTAATCCGATAGAGAACCTATGGCATAACTAGCTTATCATGTTTGGAAGAAATAAATCTTCAAACAAACTCAAGTTAATCACAGTATTAATTTTTTTTTACTTCTTTCAATCATGATATCTTGAAAGAACTTCTTGTGAAGTTAATGTATATTCCATGTGCAAAAGATGTAGAGTCGTAATTAAAGCAAACGGATGCCCCATTAAATATTGATGTTAAAACATGTAACAATCATGTAATTTTCAAAGACCATATTTAAAGTACCGTGTTTGTAAAGTTTTCCGTTATTCTACTATGTGTATTATGTTTTTCTATATCATGTCACACACACATTTTGTGTTATACTGTACAATCTCGCGTTCTCAGACAACTGTATTGTAAAAATATACTTGCAGGATTAAAAAACTAGAGGCTCTCTGTTTTGAAATCAGCAATAAAAATAACATTTGAATCAATAACAACATTAATTTCATAACGAAAAATTACGTCAAACTCAAAAATTGGATAAAATAAGTTATAGTTTAAAAAAAACTAAAAAAAAAGTTTTTACACTGAATTGAACTAAAAAGTAAAAAAATAATTCTTAATATAAGAATAAAATGATTAACGAGAAAATTAATGTCTTTGTGGTAAAAGCGTGAGGTGCTTTGTACTGCATTTTTACACTAACTCGGGAGAGAAGTTATAGAAATTATAACAATTGATATATTTATAGAACACCCCACGCTCTTACCCCAATGGCATTAATTTTCTCGTTAATCATTTTGTTCTTATATTAAGAATTATTTTTTTACTTTTTAGTTCGATTCAGTGTAAAAGCGTGTTTTTAGTTTTTTTTTAAACTATAATTTATTTTTCATTTTTTAGTTCGAACTACAATAAAAGCGTGTTTTTTAGTTTTTTAAACTATCATTTATTCATTTTTGGAATTTCATTTTTTCATTTATTCAACTTCACGTGGCTGTGGAATTAGTCTTGCTCTTCAATGGATATTAATTAACGGGTCTGAAGTGTATTTATTCTCTCCGTTTACGGGGCCTCGGATTGAGTCCCGTATCGTTATATTAGATTACGTCTCTACAGAATAGACCAAACAAATAAAAGTGTTGAGAAGAAAAAGTTCAAATTAAAATTTTTTTTTATGTACCATGTTTTTATAATGGACTAAAAATTATAAAATTCCTCCCTTTCGTCTTCCCCCCCCCCTTCCTTTTTAACATTTTCATGCATTGTCACCCACTTCTGAGCTATAGTCCAAATTTCAAGTATCTAGCTCATCGGAAAGTCACACAGTTTAAAATCAATTACAAAATTCCACCCGGACAGACATTAAGAAAAGCGAATTAATAAAAACATGGTAATATTAAGTGTCAATCGTTTTTTCACCTTTTAAACGTATTGCTATAATGTTGATTCGTATCATTACTTCGAAACGTATTGCTTTATAAAAATAAAAAATATTTAGCAGTTATAACGTAAATTATTTTTTTCACATGCACGAGCCTTTTTTTTTATATTCATTTTCAGAAAAAATGTTTATATTATGGTTAGAAATTGCTAACACACACCAACTCTCCACTTTCTCACATAAAGAACACTTTTTTTTGTTTGTTTTATTTCTATTTACTTGCAAGTGTATTTTATACTTGCATATAATTAGCTTTAAATTCAAAACACTCGCCTTAGGGTTACACCTTTTTCTTTTAGTCACTAAATCTGAAATTAGTCGCCAAAACTGAAAATGATGTATGAAATTAGTCACCAAATCTGAAAATGGTATATGGAATTAATCGCTAAATTTAAAAATGGTTTGTGCAATAAGTTGCCAAATCTGGAAGTAGTGTATGGAATTGTAGGCAAATCTGATTATCCCTATTCCTGATGATCCTGAAAGGGACAATGGAACAAAATTATGAAATTATTGTATTGTCATCGGTCCTTGACAAGTGTGCGAAATTTCGAATGAATCCGATCCTTTTAAGTGGGTAAAAATTGTGTTGGTAAGTGGGTAAAGTTTTAAAAGTGGGTAAAAATCGAGTTCCAAGATTCCGTTACATGCAAGTGAAACTTATAAAAGCGTGTTAAAAATGAGTGTGTTTAAGACGTTTTGCCACCACTGTAGAATCACTTTTCCAGTATTTCATTGGTTTTTTGAAGTTTTCAAAAATTTCTTAATAAAATTCGCGTTTAAATAATACTTAAATATTTTTTTTAATATTCTTTCTTTAATAGAGAATGGTGGATATTTTTTTTCTATTCAGGTCAAGTTATACGTTTCTTTCAAATCTACAGAGCCTCTGTTTCATTACTGAATCGCTTAAATTTTGTTATTAACGGTGAATAATTCTTATTTTCATTGACTTTCCGTATAATTCGTATGTTGAGTTATTAATCTGTGAAAATGTGAAACGTTTTTCAAAGTTAATTTTTTACTAATTATTTTAAAATATTTGAAATGATCATTAACTTTGTTTGTGTAATAGTTACTCTTTTGTTTTAATGCAATAAATAACTTTACGTAGCTTTTCTAAGCCAAACTGAAGAGGAAAAAAAGGAACACACACACATCTCGAGATGTGTGTGTGTGCGTGATTAGTTAACCCACCGAATATACGAGGGCAATTCGGAAACTAACCGCCGCATTTGGGATTGGCGCTGGAAGTACGGTTCGGAGCGCCCTCAATCGAATGTACGAGCAATCTCTGATTCAGTAAGTTTCCAGTTGGCGAGTGAGAGTGATGTAGAGCCAAGAGTTTGCTAGTTATAACGTGACAAAATGTTTGCCGCCGCGAAATGGGAGGTGCAAGGAGTGATAAGATATCTTTGGGCCAAAAAAATGTCAGCAGCGAATGTCCATCGCGAATTATGTGCCGTATAGGGACCAAACATTATGAGTGAAGGTGTAGGGCTTCAATGGATACGTTTTTTCAAGGACGGCAGAACAAACATCCGTGAGGAATCGCGGAGTGGAAGGCCGTCTGTAGTGAGTGCTAATCTCATCAAAGAAATGGATGAAAAAATTCGTTTGCTCCATAATTTCACTATCTGAAAAAGTAGCATGGGGAACAGAATTTCGCTGACGATGAGGAACGTAAAAACGCTGTTGCACATTGGTTTAAATCCCAGGCGGCCACTTTTATACAGAAGGAATTAGTAAATCGGTAAAACGGTACGACGAGCGCTTGAATAATGGGGTAGACTATGTTGAAAAATAGAGGTGAGTTGTACCTTTGATGTGTTAATACATTTTTTCCCTCTTTGTCCTGGTTTACTTTTTACAGAGATTCGGAGGTTATTTTCCGAATTGCCCTCGTATATAAACCCTTTCACGATTAGCTTTCTTATTTTCTGGATCAGTCAATTCGGAAACTACTGTATTGTTAATTTCATTGAATCGATGGTAATAAGCATTGTTAAATATGATATATGTCGGGACCCCTAATTATTCCTCCAAAACTAACCGAATTATTATCACGGCTGAATTTTTATTATGAATAATATTTGTTACTAAATCCAGACAAGATGCTTGATTCGTCGTAATTCAAGACCAAAGATATTTTAAAACGAGAAATAAGGTATATGTAATAGTTTTTCTATTAAAAAAATAATCAATAGTAAACTTTTTTTTAAAAAAATTAACCGAGACAAATCCTATTTGTATTTTTATTTTGAAAATCTTCTCTCGAAATGAAAAATTTCTCAACAAAATTGATTTTTTGTCCTTTTTAATATAAGATTCTATCAGGTTGTCGCCCTATTTGTTTTTGTCTCAAGCATTTTGAAATATCTTCGAATTCCCGGTGGTCTCAGTTTCGAATTCGTGGGCTGCTTTGTTTCTGTCGAGTAGTGAGAGAGGGCACTGAAGACTTGCCGCGTATTGGAGCTATCGAGGCCTTAAGGTCTCCCATTGACTTGATGTGGAACTTTGGAGAATAAAGTACTATAGAGCTCTGGCGTCCATCTTGTCGCCAATAGTCCTAGTGCAGCTTGAAAGCGTAACGTTAAAAACAATCACTGTATTATTAAAGCAGTGTCGTGGAATTATTTATTTCTTTGACTATCGCATTTATAAATCAAGTTCCTTTATAAAAACTGTTAGCTTTTTGCTACCTACGAGAATTAATGGGGGAACAGACAGTAAATTATATACTAAATACAAAAATGGTCTACTTTCAGCATATATAACGCAATTTTAATGATGAATTCATTTTGATATTGAGTTATTTCATGCAAATAAATAAAAACTGCACGTATAGGATGTAACCGGATAAAAAATGACAGTTAAAGCAATATCTTCGCTACAGAAAATTGCATCTTAAGTATTTATTTTTGTCTTCCTTTTCATGACAGCCATTTTAGGTTTATCAAAATGACATTGTTATTTTGAAGAAAATCCATGCGCTTACAACTATTTTCGATTTGCCAAATAATGAAATTTGGGATTCTCGGCTTTGTTTTTCAACTTTGAGCACTTCAGCAATGTGTGATGACTTGAATCAGCTTATCAAAATACATTTATTAAAGTGAGATATACTTGAATGTGCTTTTACAATTGTTCCACAATCGGGAGCACAGATTAAAAGTCTTTCACTGTAAAGTCCAGCCCATCTAAAGCATACTCATTATCATGAGAATCTCGTGAAGTTTTACACACACATGACACCTTTTTATCTGCAATAAGGGCCACAGTCATTTTGGCTTTCGCTTTCCGACTTCAATCGTGTGTACAAGCTCAGTTCGCTCTCCACTTCTTCGCTAGTCCGAGACCTCTAACGGTTCTCTCCGCAAATTCTCGCGCCGTGCTTTTTAAAACTTAGTCTCTCTTTGTCCCTTTTTCGGCTCTTCCCCTTTCATCCCTTGTCCGTCGGCTCCTCAAAGCGTGGAATCTTTTCCGGCGCATAATGTGCTGCTCTCCTCTCCAGACATGCTGTCGTTCGATGCGTGGGAAACGGAAATCCACTTAGTCCTCGGACTCTAAGGGATAGTCGTGAGAACAGGGGTCAGAATTCTTGACCACCCATTTGGGCCATTTTTCCCCAGCAATTACGGAAAGGAAAGCGGGTACATCACAAATGTTCACATTGGGAGTATCTGTTTTATTTCATTCTGCATGTAAAATGTTGTTCTAAAAAGTTATCATTTAAATAATCATGCCCCGAATTTTTTATGTATTTGAATTTAAAAAATTGGGACTTTATATCAAAGACATACTATTGGTTTTAATTATAATTGACTGATAAAAAAATTTATATTTTAATAAATGATTTTCTATGTACATACACAGACTTTGCTATCTATCTTTGTTATTCTGTAACATTGATGATGAGAAAAAATATCAATAATACGAGTGTATTCTTTGTTTGCTTTTATGTCAAAACTCCTAATTTTCTTCTATATACGCTGAGGACATTCGTTTGGTCTTAAAAAACAAAAATCAAACTCAGAACAATATTTCAAACAGTAAGGTTCTCCAACATCAGTTTCGTGTTCTGACTTCACTATTTTTTTAAAAAAATAACACATTTCATGTACAATTTATTTTTGCTTACATATATCCTGTTTTCTATTCTTTATATAAAATGTGTTCTATATTCTATTCCCTTTATTTTAATACCAAATCGATCCAGCATGTTATATATTAAAATGAGAAGTGGGTATTATAATGGGTTGTTTGAATATTAACGAAAGAATATGATAAGCGAGTCTATAGTTGTTGCAGCAACATAAACATAAATTAATATTATACGTTTTTCTGTCAGAAAATGTGTTCAGAATTTGGGTGTTCAAAATACGAAGACAGCTTTGAGAAACTGCTTCCAAACTAATCCCAGAAAAGAAAACGTTGGTTTCATCCTTCAATCGATTCTCTCCAAAGCTCATCCACCTTTTCTTTAATCCAGGTAATCGAAAGTGATTTTGTCATCGGAATGCAAAGTAAGAACGTTGCTCGCGTCTTTCCTCTTTCCAGGACTGTTTTTTTCCCTTATTCGGTTCCAATATTTCTGGATGAATAGGGTATGGAATATTCGGGGTTATAAAATGCGCGTTCCACGCTTCCCGGAGCCCCTCCCCACACCTGTTGTGCTGCCGATCAATGCGGGGCGGGGGTGGAATCGGGATTTATGCAAATCGATGTTGACATTTGCTGGGTGCACCTCCTCCACCCACATCTCATTTCGATGTGGTGGAGGACTTGTTTTCCACGTTTCAAGTTCAAGGTAGTGAAGGGAAAGAAACGGGGAGTGAAATCGTGGTTGTGTGAAATGTCAGCGAGGGAGAGGAAAAAGAAGAGGGCGTTTTCTTGAGGTAATCTGTTTTGTGATAGTTTGATGTGCGGGTGAATTCGAAGAATCATATTGAAATTGAATTTTTTAAAACGTTGAGGGAAATGTTGCTGCACACACTATTTTATCAAAGGTATACATTTTGCTCTTATGTTTAAACACTCCAGAGACAATATAGAGCTGGGTAGAGTTCGATTTTTGAGAATTGATGTATTCCTCAGCAACTAACTGTGTTTAATTTCTTAAGATTCCTCTTTTGTGTTTTTTATGTAAGAATTCAGCAATTCCTGTGTGTTCACTTTTCGCCGAGTCACTTTATATCTTCGATAGCATCAATCGATGAACATCTTATAAAAAAAAAATTAAAAGTTTTTAATATTTGAAAGAGATTTTGGTGGAGGCTCTTCACCTATCAGTGGTTGAAAATTACTCCGTCGTGCAGCTTCTAAGTGCGTTGTAAGCAATCAATCAATCAATACGCTATATATAAAGTTTTTTTTTTCTAGTTTTCTTTACCTTAAGCCATTGATTCAAATAGTAAGCGAGGGGGAATATTCTTAGAATATTCTTCTAGTTTATTTCGCAGGTTGATTATTCGCCTGCAATTCGACATGTATTTTAGAAAATGGCGGTAACATAATCTCTTATTTAGGAATTCAACTAGTTTTCTGTACTGAAATATCTATTTTATTTAAAAATAACCTTTTTTATGCTTTATTATGCGTTTAAACATTAGCAGATTATTCATATTTATTAGACATGCCTGTCAGTTTTTCAAGAAATTGAAATTTTAATGGTTTTATAAAATTTATTTAATAATACATAAATAAAAGTAGTTTTTTTAAAAGTCGCTTATGGTTTAAAAAACTATGTTTTTTTGTTAGAATTTATTTTGCTTGGCTTACAATTCTGCAATCCGTTGTTTGTCTCGTGAAATGAATTTGAACACGTTTTTAAAAATTTACTTAATAGCTGGATTTGCAATTGTCCTTTGTTTTTCTACTATTTCTCTGAGTGATATTATAATGATCACTCGCAGATAAATTTATATGTGGATCCTACCTATAATAATCTCCTTCAACTCAATTGTCTTTAAACGATTTCCTTCGAGATCAAATAGGAGTATTAAAATTATTTGGAATGTCTGAAACTTCGTCATGCAGAATTTCCTTCGGTAAGTTTTAAAAATAGGAAATCATTGGATTCGTACCCGATGACTAGGGCTGCTATTTTGACGACAGAGCTTTTCTTCTTGACTATGATGATAGCGACTCATTAATTGTAGGAGCGAATTTCTTACGACATGTGGGTGGAGTGCTGCCAATCGATTGGAACCTTGATGAGCTTCGAGCTCGTTAAATCACTTTTTCAAGCCTGTATCTTGAAATGGCGCATTTCAGCCTCTGAAACTGGGTGGATCCCGAAAGTAGAAATATTCGAAAAGTTCAAATCACATGCCGTTGGATCAGGACAGTAAGGAATTGTCATTTATAAAATGATGGGTTAAAATATATTTGTACAAATTTTTGTAAATATTATAATGGTATTTTGAATGCAGAAAGAGGTATCTTGTAATTTAAGAGCATAATTCCGGGGTTAAACGATTTTTATAAGGAAAGCCTTCTCGTATATAATCACACATTTCACACACATCCATCCATCCTTGGAGTTCATTCTTATAGGCAATATTACTACTTTATTACATAATTATGTAAGTAATTTTGTATTTATTTGAGCTAGGCAGTAAAAATAATTGTCTACAGAAGTTTCATTTTGAATGAATATGTAAGATTATATACTGTTCTTTTAAATATTTTCTTTAAAGTTTTGGGTGATTGTAGGGAATACAAGGCCACACTTTTGGAAGTTTTATGAACGTTAGTAATTTAGTAGAAATTGAATAATATGTTTCTGTTGAACGTAAACTAAGAATATTCTCGGATTAATATTTTTGGTTTTTGAGTATATTATTTTCTTTTTTTTTGTAATTAAGCGCAGTGCATGCAATATATTTTTAGATATACCTGTTTTATTATAAACCGTGCATAATTTATTTTTCTTTTTATTTCATACTTATTTTGTACTGTTTAATTCCCTCATATTCATTCTAATGAACATTCGGCACCTCGGATAAATATAGAAACTTCGCATAAAAAGAAAATGATTTGAAAACTGAGATGCAGTGTCGTATGGAAAGAAATTGGATGCTTAGGTCATTAACCATGTCCACAAGACGGTCGTCTTGAAACTATTCAAAATTTTGAAATGGAAAAATGATCAGATAGCATTTCAAAGAGATGGAAAATTTGACGAGAAAAATGACACGATTGTGTTTTTAAAATGACTGTACTTTGTTTCTATTTCAACTGCTGTTATCATTTAATTGTGAAGAGAAGACTGATAGGAATGTACGCAATGAAACATGTTGATGTATCAAAGAAAAAAATATATAGTAATATTAGCATGAAAAATGAACTCAAATAATCTGACTAAATATTTGCTACTCATAGTACGGTTATATATATATATATATATATATATATATATATATCGAGAGAGAGACGATCGATTGAAAACAAATTTAAAAGAAAAAACGACATTTATTATCTTAGTGTTTTGTTACGTGTGTTGAAATGCTAGGCGAACTTATTTCCATAAATATTGAGTTTTATCTTCCTACATATTATAATACCTCAACAAAATCAAATGCTTAGGTCATTAGAATTTGTTGTGAATATGGAAGAACAATTTCTGGAATTAACGAATTTTCTATTTATAGACTTATTTGGTTCATGATATCTTTTGTTCGCTGGGAAATTTGACAACTGCTCTAAAGCGCTTTATTTAGTGATATTTTTTTATTGAGGTCTGTGTTAGGTTTCGCTCTCTTCGGGTTTCACGAAGTTCTCAATAATTTCGGTTTATTTTATTCTTTCAACGTTCGCATCGATAATAACGAGGTAATATCAATTTAACTGGAGAAAGAAGGGAATTATATATAAAGTAATCGCGTCGTTATTTTTTTTGGTGAAATTTTCCATCATTTTGATTTGTTACGTGACCACCTTTTCTGAAAATTTGGCTTCTGTCCAGTTAGATGGCTTTCAAGATCCCAGCCGTGTCGATGACACGACTTAAAAAGTTCTTCCACTCTTTGACATATTATTATCATTATTATTTTTTGTTTTTGTTTAACAATTGTCAATTTACGTGAATGTTTTGGAATTGACTTAATACTTAAAGTGAAAGTAAGAAAATTGCAATGATGGAGAAGTTGAAAGTAGGCGTATTGCATTTTTTATTTACTGAAAATCAAGTTCCATCTTTTGGCTTTCTCGATGTTTGGCGACAATAAACCTCATATTAATCTTTTTCTTTCTTTCTTTTTTTCTTCTGTTTTTTTGTTTTTGTATTTAATTTCCTTTATTTGACTCCTTTTGCTCGTAAGATAATCAGATTTGAATTTCGATTTATAACATTCGTTTGGAATCTAATAAAAAAGAATGTGTGGGTTGTCGCGTTGCTATGGTGATTTTGCGGAAATTAGACTTAAGATCGTAATCTGTTTTTTTCTCTCGCTTTTCTTTTAGTTTTTCCGTTTTAGATTTTTCCTGGGTTTTGATTAATTTTATGTGAAAAGTATAATTGAGGAGTTACTTTCCCTTAAATGAATTCATTGGAATGCTGCAAAGTTTGCTTTGGATTTAAATTGTGTTCCTATATTTTTGTTTTTGGGATTGATATGTGTTTTCGTTGAGGAATGCAAACGTTGAAAAGCCCAGTTTTCGAAACTATTTTTAAGATTTACCGAAATACGTCAAAGCATCTTAGTATTTATATTACTTAATAAGGTTAATATTCATTACAAATAGTGTGGCGATGGGAAACTTAGAAATATACAGGTAATTAATGTAGCCTTTCCATAATCAAAGTACTTGTGAAAGGCCACGTTAATTTTCTTAAAATCTCTAAAGACTGCATTCAAACCATTATTTATCCCCAAATACTGCTGTTATAATTGCAAATCAAATAATTGAATATGAGATGCTAGTACCTTTTTATATCTGGGAACGACAATAAACACTAGATGGTGGTACTGATGAAGATATTAATCTTAAAGCTCTCCAAATTTAAAAACAAATGATTTCAGTTTAGAGAGCAACGAGCATACATGTGTAAATATCCAATCGAAGATCCAAAGTGGATTCGGTTCTTTTATACGATTCTGAAAACATGGAAAATTACCAAATGCATTGCTAGATAGAATAAATGTTTTTCAAACTAAAATTTTTAGAGTTTTTGATGGATTTTCTGACCTTATTATATACTAAATGAAGAATTATTGAATCAAGTACAATATCTAATGAAATAGGAAATCAAGTCAAATGTAAACTTTGAAAGCTTACAGAACTTCATAAGAATTAAAAAGGATGGTATTTCTAATATTGCATGGAACTGACCCATTGAAAAAGCGTATGCGTCCAGACTGAACCTGGCTACGAATGATGGTGCAAGCTGGAATGTGTGTGAAACTACGCTTGCTGCTGTAAATGGGCAACTTTGATGATCAAAATTGAAAATTTTATGTGTTCTTACGCATTCAAAATATTTGCTTATAATATTTACAAACGTTGAATATTTTTAAAATTTTTTATTAATCTGAAATGATGCTATTTTAGGCGAAAGGTCTATGTATATTTTAATCGAATAGTTAGCAGATTACTAATCATAAGATCAATAATCTGCGGTACATATTACATGCATTGGCATCAACAAAATAAATATTTGCCGTTTAACTAAATTTTCAGAAGAAAAACTGCAAAATTGCTTTACATGTTTTGTTATTGTATAAAAAAGATTGAGAATATATTAATGGAAAGGGGGAAGGGATTCGCTATGTACCAACATTTATTGTGCTGGTTCTTCGCTTCTGGTCGTAGGATAAAAACTGAAAATTTCCTACGGTATTTATTTATTCTCCTATGAAAAATCGATTATTTTTATTATCTTCAGTTTTAATGATGTTATGTTTCTGAGAAAATCACTGGGCTTTTAAAGCAATAGTTTCTCAGTGAAAATCATTATAAAATAAATTCTTAGTAATGGACAGCCACAAAATTCCTTTAAGGTTCGATACTGCTGCGTCATTTAATCTTATTAAAATTACTGTTGTTGTTTCTAATGCCACCTGCCTGACGGTGTCAGATCGAGGCCCAGGAAATTCATTGTGGCAAGGGGCTAGGTGTACGCACGTTGTTAACTTTTAGCACCATGTAGGTGACGGTACGATTTGGCTCGGTTCATACACGATAGAGGACGACACCACCTATCTCCACCTCCACAATTTAGGTATAGAACTGGAGGGGAGGGAAATATTCTCCAGCTTTCTACACCCGCTGTTACTGCAACGGCCGCCCACAAGACTTTCGGACCCACTGATTTAACGAACACATACTCCGTGTGTATTCGGAAGGTATTTGGTGGCATCGAACGCAGGCCTTCTGGTCTGGCGTCGGATGCACTAACCACTAGGCTATCCACAGCCCTAAAGTTACTGTAATAATCTGTAGTTATGTTTTTTAACTAATCAGTCATTTTATGAAAAAATATCCAACGGACTTTCTAAATGACATAAAATATTTACATGCCTGACAAGGTTCATTCTGAATTTTTTAAAGCGTAATTTTATTTAGGACTAAGAATAGGAGGGGGGGGGGGAGTGTTATTTATGCATTAGCAGTTTTTCATTCTAAAGTTTATCCTTACCAATTATGAAAATTATTAGAATTATTTTTAATTAAAAAATAACTTTTAGATAAATGAAAAGACATTGTGGAAGATAGTTGAGAATCTGAAAGTCAATCAGTGGGGCCTAGATAAGTTACACAATGCAAAACCTTTCTTAAACGAATATTGTGTCCAGCATTCGGATACAAAATTCCTGATATTTGGTATCCCAATCTACCTAATGTATTGCTATATATTTTGTAGACTAGAATTAACACGGAAAATTTCATTGATTTGAATGGTTTGTTTCATAACAATCATTTCTATTGAGCCAAAATATGCTTGGTTTCCATTTCATGCATTTCTTAGTGTATCACGAGAAATTCGTGACTTTCAATATTACAGCACTTCCAATTATTATCTTCGTCAGATGTATGAGACAAAAACAAATGAGAGAATCGCGTGATATTTATTTGGTTATTATTCTGCTTATAGGTGAGTGGATATCTCTAAACTGCATTACAAAGGATATTAGTAGCTTTGAGTCTCCTAAAAGAAATATAAAAAGTACAGGGGGATTAATAGAGAGCATAAATGAAATATTTTTTGTCTTGTACTGCGTTTTTTAAATATTAATTGAGATAGTGCTACATTTCACTTTGCAAAATTTATAACCGCGTAGCTTTATTTATTTATGTATTTTTTTTTTAAATTAAGTATTTCTTTCTCTTTTTTGTTGCTAATTTGCTTTTCGTTGTTTATTAAAGTTTGGTCATGCAGTGGAAATGCGCGTAAATAGATTTATAAAAATAATGAGTTAAAAATAAATAGGAAAGGAAATAATCAAATTTTTTTGGGTGTGTTTATGTTTCAATCTTCAGGATTTTTTCCTGAATTATATTGAAGGTATAGAAATATTAATATAGGGTTTATTTTTCAGTTTAATAAGTTTTCAGGAGCTTTAACGCATATCTTGATTAGGATCCTTAGAATGAAAGAAAAAATTTGAAGTTTCTTTTTCTAAGTTATCTTCAGTGTAAATTATTGTTTCCTTGTATTCTTTTTTTTTTCTTCTTAATTTATGGTGTGCTATCTATTTTTGTGTCCCTATCCTCTTTTTTTCCTTCTTAAATTAAGCATTTGTAGGTGGATCCACATTTTCTTTAGTAAAACTAAATTTATTGTGATCTATTCGTCTATTTTAATTCATCTTCTATAAGTAATTGGTTGGATAATGAATATGGATTGTTTACTGTTATTTAGACGTTTAATACAGCTGTTACCATCATTATATTCTAAAAGCAGTATCCTTTTTTGTGACGCTAGTGCAAATAATGGCTGGTTAGTAAAACGCTACTACAACAATAAACAGGTGCTCGAAATAGATCTGTATTTTCTACATTAATATAATGCGAACATTTTTAAAGTTTCGTCTCTTATTATTTTTATAAGCCTAATGCTGAAATGGGAGCTTTCGAAAGTGAAATTGAAGTCTGTTCTATTCATGGCCGCCCTTTGTTATTAAAAGAGCGCTCTTCCAATGCAGAAAACTAAGCAATTAATAAGCCGCGAGCTCTGTGGTTGGGTGCGAAACAGAGTGCCTAGTCATCAGTGTTCGATTCGAGTGCAGTCAGCAGCAAATGGGATTTAATGACATCGCGGAAAGATCCCGACGAAATTGTCACTTCCTCGTGCGGTTACTGTCAGGTAGAGTCATTCCCTGTATCCATCAAAGTGCACCTTCCCCCTTAGAAATGAGAATCATCGCCGAGGACTCGTTTGTTAAATCATTTGTCGCTACATAGCTTTCTTTCGAGGTTTTTCTCTAACTTTTGCTTTTAGCCATTCATTGGCGAAGTGGAGTCAACAAACCATCTATCTGCTTTTGTGATACCATTAATGGGGGGGGGGGGCTATAAAAACTGTGCTTTTGGTACGTTAGGGCCATGTGTGTTTGCGTGTTTTGCGATTTCAATGACGATGGTTTTTTTTAAAAAAAATTTGTGTGTGGGGGGGGGGTGAAGAGTTCGAAACAGAAATACAAGAAATATATATATAATATGCATGATCGGTTTGAAAAGTATAGACAAATGTTTTTCTTATAAAATAGTTCAGTATTGGGGAAATTGTGAATGGAATTGTATAGAATGTCTATAAAATCATGTATCAATATATTTTTTTAAAGATTGTAAAATAATTCTTCAGTAATATAAGTTAAATGACTTTTTAAAGATTCTTGGATACGTTCAAGTTTCTCTAGGAATTTTTTTTCCTAAATCTGGTAAATGTTTAATCGTATATAATTGAACGAATTTGTGAAACGACGGAATTTTCGTTGTTGTTGTTACTAATGCCACCTGTCTGACGTAGTCAGATCGAGGCCCACGAAATTCATCATGTCATCGGGCTAGATTGTACGCCTGTCGTTAGCCGTAGCTTTGAGCACAATGCAGGTGACAGTACGATTTGGCTCGTTTCCACCCCATTATTTTTTTGAGGAAGAACACCCTGGGTTGATCAGGGGCCTCCCACCTCTCTTTCCCTTCCACCCACCTCACGAGAGGACTTGCGGCTCGACAGCTATTTAGAGTACCCCCATGCTGCGAAGGCACTATACATTTACAAATATCCATGCCTTCTCCGGGATTCGAACCCAGGCCCTACGGCATCGCAGTCAGCGTCGCTAGCCGCTATACCGGATGGGCGACAATTTTCATTGTTTATAGAAGCTTTGTTAACCCGGTTGATGCAGATCGTTTGATTGTTTTGAACTCAATCCAATGAGGAGAAGTATAGTGTAAAATATAATCAATATACTGTTAGTTAAATTATGTTATTCATCTCTTGATCGTACTCATTGATTGTTAACGTCGAATTGGCTAGTATTACGAGGGTAAATTGTGATTTTCTGTCAATTAAGTATCATGGTGAAGTGACGAGGATCACACAAGAGTTGATTTCCCCATCTTGAGAGCTGTGAACCTTGACATTATTCGATTTCTTTAAAGTGAAATTAGGACTCGAATATGCTTCTATTGCGACCATGAACTAGCGATGAGGATCCCTCTCCTATCGCGGTTCATGTGGTCTCGAAGTAAATGCTCCAAAAGAGTGAGAACTCGTGTATAGCATGGTTGGAAGAGTGGGGTGCCTCTTATAAGGTCGTGGTTTCAAAGGGGGGGGGGGAAATAAATCAGTTGAAATCTATAGAATTCCTTTTTCAAGTAATCCACGGAACTTGTGTGATGTCAAACCTACCGAATAGAAACTTTTATATGAGAATTCACTAAAATTGTGAATTGTAATACGCCAGGTAAAGTATAACAACTCTGTTAAATTATTCATTGTAGTAGTTACTGCATTTTTTTATGTAAACAGACAGAATCTGCTCGCGTAAAAATCGAGTGTGGACGAGTTATTCTTACAACAACAATATTTTTCATTTTAATAATATAATTTAGCAAATTTCAATCTTTTAAATTAGTGTTTTTGGGTTCATTTTGTCGTATCCAAATAATTTCTAATTTACAGAGCCTTTAAACTCATCGCAAATCCATATTTTCTCCGGGAAATATGATTCTGTCCAACGCAAAAGGGAATTTTAGAAGTCGTACCTCGCTTGAAGGGACTTCCGTCCATCCTCTTGATTTGATTTAACTCATCTTCCGAGACTCGTGTATTGGATTTAAAAACCTTCCAAGTCGGGAGTGTGTGTCAATAAATTCTGGCGCCAAGATTTATGGACTTGTGTTGTGTACCTTGAGTGATTTCCGAACCTGATAACACTGGAGACAGTTTTATTGCTGCCCCATTCCGTCTATTTTTACAAAAGCAGCGGCTTTTCAATTTCCTCGCAGGGAAAGAGTTGCCTTAGAGCCACTTTGATTCGCTGCTTGATGGGCCAGCAAAATTTTATCACCTGGCCCGAATTTCTCCTCCATATCTTTTGGTCGTGCGATAACGTGGACATCTTCCAAACATTGAGTTTTGTCGAGTTTTCTTTCGGGATTTCCGGGAATCGTCTTAAAAGCGGTGTTTAGATGCTGGGTTAGGAGATATCAAACATGTGTTGATACGATGTTTACGATGTATCGCAATAAACAAAACCAGTGTGAGAACTCTTTTTACGAAAGTCTGGAAATACTTTCGGTTCGAAAAATATCAGATGTTCATAAAATTTGCTATTTTATTGCGTTATGTTCATTTCTATCTCTGTTGTCATAGTTTTTTATTTATTAGATTTCAGTTTATGAAGTGAACGATGCTTTTTAAAAGTTAGCTTACTGCTTAGTATCTTGTATATGCTTACTAGTTTATGCTTACTGGGAGTGGAAAAATGCCGTAAAAAACATTTGTGAATTTTATTTGCGCCTATTTTTTCCGAAATGTCATTATTTTTAGTTAGAGAAGTACAGTAATACCGCGACTTAGCGAACCCGGAGTTAGGTAATTTTCAGATCTCGTCAATTCGTCTTTTCCCCCCCTCTTCCCTTTTAATATTTTTATCTCAAAATAATATTTAAAGTAGATCGACCTGTTTTTGGTACTTTATGTAACAATAATTAAAAAAAGTATTGCATTTTTAATTAAAAAATTGTAATCTAACTTTCTAATATAATTTACTCATTAGTTATATTAATTTGTGATCCAAGTGTCACCTAATCATGCATTATATTTAGTAACCACTGACGTAGCTAGTCATGAGTGGGCCATCAAAATTCCTTAGGGGCTTTTTTCTCTATCCTTTAATATTTTACAATTTTTTGCTTGTGTATTTTGGAGCTCCGCATCATTGGTACGGGGGTATTGCAACGCCCCTCTTAGTAACTGGGATCTGAACGGCATTAAATATTTATAGCTGTGTGAGGAAAAACTTTGTATATTTTGCATGAGAATTCGCAACAGAACATTTAGGAGCTCTTCTTGCTTAAATTTAGATTTTAACATAAAATATGTTGATATACTGCTTTCTCTTCATTATAGGTGGGTTTTCCCCCACAGATGCAAAAAGGTGTATTTTCCATTAGAAAACTAGTTTTGCAAGACGTGTTAACTAATGAGTATAAAATTATCTTTTGGAACCCTAGATAGTAAACAATAGAATATTCAAAATCTAGTAGGAAGTATGTATATATAAAGATAAACCGTTTTAATATTCTATTATTATATTATAATAAAAGTTTAAAAAGTATTGCAAAATAAATATATTATACATAGCTAAAATTTTTGGTTTTAATGAATAAGATGATATTTAGATATTTGTAACTAGACAAACTTCAGAGAACGTGAGTCCATTTTGCATATATAATTATCTTTTCGATTTTTTTTATTGTGATTTGTGGAACCCCTGGGTATGCCTTGTGGAACGAACCCCAGGGTTCCGTGGAACACAGTTCGAAGACGACTGCTGTACAGAATATTTTCAGGATAGCGATGATTCACCTAATGAATGACTTTTTCCGAGATAAATAGACTTTATGCATGAAAAATAAAAACTGATGAAAAGAACAATTTTTTTAAAGTTGATTAAGTATTTGGAATTTTCCCTATGAACTTTAGAATTTGTATATTTTTATTTTTCGTTAAGTGATTATTGAGAAAAAGTTCAATATTGTTTTATGAAATATTCCATACCAGAATATTATTAAACTTTTTCTAGTTGTAGAATAAAACATTAGCATGTACTAGTATAAATTTTATATTAAATTAACATTTATTAAAATTGAAGACTCTACATTTTCTGGGAAAATTCTGTCTTTCAAAATTAAAAGTTCCATTAGTTAAGTCTATTTCTTTTTACTTTTATTTTTTGGAGAAGTAGGCTCATCTGATATTGTCTTCCCTTGATTTCCAATCATCTTCGGGTGACATTAAAAATAAGGAAAGTATGGAAAGCGTTGACTCTACTATGGTACAGCCGAATGTTTTAATTTTTTGCATTGCAATGAAATTGGATAATTTTAGTGAATATTTGTAAGAACTGCTATTTAATAGTTTATAGGGGGCTTTTTATGTACTTCTGTGAAATAAATCACTTCTATACATACACGCCATTGTTTAAAAATGACTTTTACGAAGATTCTTTAAATATCATTGACTCACTATGATCTGTGTTTAATGTGCTTTCTTTTGAATGTCATTCGAATGAATGATTCCTAAAACAAAATGTTCATGTTGGATTGATTTCATTCTCATGAATCGCTCGAGAGCGATGTGAAGTGTTCGCACAGAAAGCAATCACTATTCAAACAGTATCGGTCCCTTTTTCTCTCCTTGCATTTCGAGTAGTGGGGAGAGTCAATTGGAAAACACTTTTTTAACTTGTACAATATTAAGCGTATTATATTGTAGAATATTAAATTTATCAGTTCTTTTTGGATTGCTATATTTAATCCATGGCGTGGTATAATAATAATAATAAAGAATGCGAAGAGGGGAATATATTTTGAATTGATGTATATTTAAGTGTTGTGTATATATGTTTTGATTTCAGCCCAAAATAAAACGGTTTGATTCTATTTTTTATTAGCAATATACTTTTTGATCAAGTGAGTCAAACATTTTTCGACAATCTAGGTATGAATTTAGATTCGATCTCTTTACACACGTGGCTTTGCTTGTTGTTGAAGCTTTGTATCGACTTATAAGTGTCCCCTTCGTTGTCTTAACAATAGACCAGAACTAACAGCTCCATAACTCATATACTCTTTATTCATGACTTTGAATTCAATGAACATACCAAAGCCCTCGTGTAGCTGAACACTGTGATGTAAATATTCACAGACTCTCTCATTCAATGAACATACCGCTTTATTTAATTGTGGTGATGTATAAATTCAAATTCAAATATAAAATCTCTGCGTAAAATTGCATGGACTTCCGATTATTTTTGAATTCACTGTTATTTAATCTGAAGTCGATTCTTCTGATTCATAAGTTCAATTCTATGTTTGATGATCTGTAGGATCCCATACATAAATTCACAAAGTAGTAAATAAATAGAGATGCGAGAAACCACTTCTTAACAATTCAATCTGAGAGAAGAGACTTGAATCTTAATGGCGGTCATTCTTGGATATTAAAGCGTACTCATTAATTTCGGAAATCTGATTTCTTTCCTTCCTTAAGAGGTAGGGGCTTGCGTGATGCGATTTTTCGTCATTCTTGGGTTATGATAGATGGGCGCGCATATTTTCTCCACCCTCTTAATGACGCCCTCCCTTTCTGCGAAGAAATAGTTCTCGCGACCAGAATGTTAATGCGAGGGAAGATCTACCGCCCAATAAGCGATACCATGAATTTCGGTTAAGACCCTTTTAGCTATTAACCCCTTGCCAGGCCTGAGTCTCTCCATGTTTCTAGGACCTAATGGGATTAGGAAAGCGCCCTGCACTCCTACCCAAAGTCTTGGCTTGCTATTGTTTTTATAAATAGCCGTTTAATGTTGACCCGTGATGAATTGGAGGAGTGTTTCTTACTTAGAAGGCTTTCGTGTCATGAAGCAAGTTCTGTCCACGAATAAGTCTTGCTGTTGGATGGAAATATATGTTGCCCATAAACTGTATCAGTGACACAACTCAAATGACTCACTTTTTGATTCTGATAGCAACTGAATTTTCCATTGGTTTGCTTTATTAGCATTTTTCTGTAAGGTAGAAGGGAAAATGTTGGCCCATTTTAAATTTAAAAGAATACAATACACAGGCTTTTCCCTCTTTCAAATCCACCTTTTTCGTATTAAACTAACCGAATGATTAATTATTGTAATCATCAGCATATCGGAATCTAATTACTAAAATCTTTTACCATGAGTCTCTTTTTATGGTACATAAAAGTAACAGGAGTGAGTGCTATTTATACAAAAAAAGTATAATTTAAATGAATAGGAAAAAATGTGTGTGTGTGCTTTTAATCTTAGTTGTGTAAAAACCCTAACAACTTCTAGTTTAAAAAGTTGAACAAGAAGTAGTTTGTTCTTAAATGAAACGCACAAATATTTGTTAGGTGATTTGTCTATCAACGATAATCCCTCCCTCCTTCCTAAATTGCTGTTAAAAATATACCTAAAGTATTTTGATGGCTCACTTTATTAATTTATATATATTCAGAAATTGACGTGCATAATGATTTTAAGAAATAAGTTGACTTCATTTGCAAAAATTATATTCTTAACCGTAAATGGTAATTTTCCCCCTCTGAGAAAAGTTTAGAATTTCTGAAATTTGTCCTTGAGCAGTATTTTTACTGATATTAAGATGTATTTTTGATGCACTCCTTGAGTTGTGATCTTGAAAAGTATGTTTTTTTAAAAAAAATTGATATTTTGTTTTCAAAAGTTTAAATTTTTGGAAAGAGCAATGTGTGTATGAATTCATCGAATGGGATGCCGGTAAAATAATATTAAAATGCATTTAACAGGTGAAAAATATTTGAAAGAGTCTTCGTTGTATGTGTCGGAGCAAGTCCCGTACTAGGGACACATTTTGAGAAATAAAATATATCCCAATATTAAAATATATCTCGTAGAAGTTGATCGAATTTTCCAAATATTTAATAAACGCACTATTTTTTTCATTAGCGGGTAAAATTAAATACAAATATTAGAATTATAATATAAAAAAATAAGAAACACACACATACTATACACACATGACAAATATCGATATATTCGAGTAGAAGTAGACTGTATAATGAGATGTGCTGCTCCCTGTTGGGTAGTGGAATCAGAATTTAATATCGGAAAAACCATTTTTTAATGTGAAAAAGTGTGCCAAGTTAAATGGTATTCATTCTTGTCGACACGTGTAGATGGGTTTCGAAATTGGGTGTTGTTTCGTAAAGAAAGAAAATTTTGAACTGTTCCTAAATAGTAGAAAAAATGTCTAAAAAGTTAATAGTTAATTCGTAATAATTATATTTTATGAACTAATTCTATCGTGAATAATATTTGCTTTTCCGTATATTGTCATTTGTCGGGCTGTGTAGCACATGCCGGTGATATATTTTCAGCATTTACCATTACTCTGAAAAATTAGTGTAAATAGTTTAAAGATAGCACATTCAAAGTTTTACTTCTTTTATATTGCATTTATTTTCGGATATTTCCTTCTGTTGTTGGAAAGGGAAGGGGAGGGAATGACAAGATGTGAGCATATTTGCCCCCCCCCCCATTTGGTATGACTTTATTCTATTTTATCGATTTTACATACATCTTCCAGTATTCTTTCTCAAAATACTTCATCAAAGTATTCCAAGAGCTGAATTGCATCTTTTCGTTTTATAAATAATGATCTTGTGTTTTTAAATGTAGTCAAAAGGAGAGATAGAAAAAGCTGAAGATGAGTTGAATATTATGAGCTGAAAATTTTAGCGCTCTTACAGCATCTGTTGCGAGTTTAACTTGGTATATTTAGAATCTGTTTACAGAGGAATAACTGTTAACTCGCGAATTAATTTAGTTGTATATTAAATTTTTCTTTACTTCTGTTAATTATTTTTCTCTTTATTTTAAATCGAGGCTCACTTTTGTTATGCCTTTTAAACTGACTTTCTAAATTGCATGCATGGTTCTTTGTAAGTCTTGTATAAGTGTTTGCCTTTTGAACTCTATGTGTTAAAAGATAATTATTTACTTTGAATCTCTGTGGTATAATATTGGCAATATTCTAATTGGTGGATGTGGATAACTGCAGTATTTTATTGTGACTGAAATTATCTTTATAATGATAGCTATGTGTGTGTTGAAAGTAAAATCAATTGACCAGGAAATATACATATTTGTCTCCAGAATTTCCATTTTCTCTTACCCCTTTAACCTATGGAAATGTGGCCTTCTATGTGTCTTTTCACTACTTCTAGCCAGAATTTTTATAAAAAGTAAAATCGCTTTTGTCAGAATTGGGGACAGTGTAAAATTTCCAACCTGTGTGTAAAATGTAAGAATTCTATGCATATTTCATAATCTAAACAATCTTTTTTATGAAAAAAAGATTCTTTATTTTATACTGTATACATCTTTCGTTTTGGATTAATGTTCCAACTGTACGAGCAATTCTTTATAGAATTTTAGTTATTACACAAAACGTGCAATATTCTAGCTTGTTAGTTTTACATGGATTTAATATTAATGATGGATAAATGTAAGCGATTAAATAATTTATATTAATAACTAAATTGTGTATACGGAATAATAGTTCTGTAGTTAAAATATGGTGACTAGTCTTATCATACAATTATTATCATCATGATTTGAAATTGAACAACCTCTTAAATAATTGCTATGTCTGTCTTAAAAGAAATCTGCATTAAGTTTTCTTCCATGCTGAGCTATCATTTAAAATAGAGGGGAGCGTGATATAATTCTCAGATCCTACTTATCGATCCTTTTCTTGCACCGAACCATGCATTCATCCTTTCACATGAGATTTAGAGTTCTATACATAAGAAAATTCGACGTGGGAAGTCAATAAGAAACGTTATTAACACTAGAACGTCTGGGATATTAATTACCCTTAAACTTCGTTTCGACACCGCGATGTAAAATGTATAAAGTAATTGTTTAAACAAAATAATTGCAGGACTACCGTTCAGTAGAGTTTAGTTTGAATACTGTTTAACATTTTTAATAATCATGTATTATTACTCTTTATATTATAAAAAACTGCCGTAAACATTACGTTTCGCGAAGCTTATTGGACCTCTGGTTTGTCGCCAATCTGCCATTACTATGATGAGGTATCCATCCCTCTATTGAACCAAGTCACCAAATCCCGAAAAAAAAGGAAAATTCATTATACTTTATAAACCACATAAATTAATTTTTAAATTCATAAACACTATATATTAAAAAAAGTAATTAGTCACACTTTTTTGTAGATTAATATTTATTTATTTTATGTATCTTACCTATCAAAAAAAAGAAGAAAAAAAAAAAAAGAAAAGAACTGCAAGGAAAGCAAGAAAAAAGAATGTCAAGGAATACACTGTATTTTTAACATTAAGAAAATTTTATATTAAAATAAAGGAATTTTAAGGACATTTTCTAATTTAAAGCCTATAAGTAATTTTAAACATACATTATTTTATAAAGTAGTTTATCGAAGATGATTTTCTAGTAAACTGGACAATGGGGGTTAAAAATTGCACTTATTTGATGAAACGCCCAGAACTATATTGCTCTGGGCGAGTTAGATACCTAATAAAACCAGTTCAAGATTTATGACTGCCATAAAATGTGTTAAAAGAGTGAATAACTTGAAATGTCCAGAGATACTTTGAAAATAGAGAGAAAAAAAAAATCGAATCATAAGAGAAAAAGTTCGTTATATAGAAAATGTACTTCGCTATTAGGAGGTAGTTTTACGAAGAAAATCGTGAAATGTTCTTGGTTCCATGAAAAAGTTCGCTGTATAGAAAAATTCGCAGTATAGAGGTTCGTAATATGGAGGTTCAACTGTGTATATCAAGATTTACTGGAATACTATCAATCATACATCTGCACTTTCTACAGATTCTTCGCAGTTGCTTTCATTCAATCTTATGTCTTCATCGGAATTTCAATTAGAGCCGATTCATTCTCAGAAAGCTCTCGCAAAAAATTAGCAATTTTATCTGCTTTTCTAAGAGCCATCGTTTCAGGGTGTCTGCTCTGCACCAAGTTAGAAAATCGAATTAAATTTTTTTTATGAGAGATAAGCAAATACTATGTAACGAAACACTTAGATACAACAATTTTAGTATAATTGATTAATTTCCGCTGTGAAATAATACTGCATTCAAGGTTTAAAAAAATGTGCGATAGGACTTAGGGAAGTTTGTTTTACTAATGGTATCTACTTAATGAACTATATTTTGTTGAACGATAGCTTTTTATGATAAATTGACTTGGTGTCGAAATGACATCAGCGGACTTTCTAGGTATATTTCGTTGTAAAATCACTTCCAATTAACCTATATCCATAAAACTTTTTCTGTGAAATCACGATTAAAAATTTTCAAATTCCCTGCAAAAATGTGGAAAGGAGAACAAAGTAAACAGGCTCAGGTGTCCAATGGGCACCGACAGACGTTCTAGTGTTAAGTGAAATAAGAAAAATATAATATTTTCAAACAGTTCTCTTAAATGCATTTAATCTAGCAAACATTTTGAAAGGAAATATTTGTTTTACATTTTTAGAGTGAACTAAATAAGTTATGCATATTTGTATATAGAATTTGATATATCTTTGCAGTTACATTAGAAATCGGAATTTTGCTATTATTTGATTTTTTTCTCCCCCCTCCTTTCCTTTTATAAGATGTTATAACTAAATATTTTAAAATTGTAATAAACCTCGGTTTTTAATACTTTTATGTTTTTCTTTTGTCTACATTTTTCTGTGCAATATTCCATACCATGTATTTTAGTTTCACTCTTTATGTATGAAAATTCTGCTTTAATTTATTCATAATATATTGGATTGATCGTATCTCTGACTCGTAGTTAATTTCGAAAGGCATAGATTACCTGTTTTCATAAATTGTTCAAATGCTCGTAAAAATAATCAATAGGAAATAAATTCAGAAATAGTTCTTAAATTATTTTCTACTCTGGAATCTTTACAAAAAGTTGCTATTCTTAAAAGGAGTTTAAATGAGAAATTTATGGATAGATGGCAGCACGACTGTGAGTATATTCATTGTTGATTTGCTTTCCCTGTGCCATGCATTTTCAACTAATGATCTTTTCTGTTTTTTTCTAAGCATTTAGGAATTTGAACTATATATCTTCCTAGTAACATTCAAAAATAAATAAAAATTAAGGGAAATATAAGGGTAAATATTTATAAAAGCGAATTTTTAGAGGGAGGGGGATTTAAATATTTAATGATCATCACAATTTCTGTCGTTATTAATCAAATTTAAGTTTCGCTCTCTGTATTCCTTTTGTATAAAGACGAGTTAACATAAAGCCAGCTTGTATGTTTTAAAAATAGATGTGCGTCTCTCTTTCCGAAATATATTTAAATGGTGAACTGAATATTTGAAGAATCAAAATAATTGCGCCCAATTTTACATTGCCAAAATTAATTTTGTGAAATTGTCTTGGTGAATCTGATCAATGCTTTTATTTTCATAATGGATTATATGGAGACAGGTGAATATAAATCCATTAAATTATGTTTTTATTTAAAATTTTACATTTTATTTAGGAAAATATCTGAGAACATTTTATATTCAAAACTATTAGAGAAAATCTCTTAAATTTCATGCTGATGATTTAATTCAAATAAATATGAAATGTGCGATATAAAGTAAGAGTTGTATGTGCTTTATACACTGGAGTTGGCATGAAAATAATGATTTTTTATTTTTGAAGAACATTAAATGGTCTGTGAAATTGTTTACGATGCTTAGCTCTAAATTCATAATTTAAATTTTAGTAATGATGAATTTGAGAGAAACAATTGTTAGATGGCACTACCATCTGTAAACGCCTCCATATTTTTGTGTGTATCTGATGATTATCGCTAGATGGCACCACGACTGCAAACTCAAAGATGTTTTAACTTCCTCTTTTTGGTAAATAAACTGTTTTCAACTCACTCTTGATTGTTTAATGGACTGCGTATTGCGCAAGAGAAATTTCTGCTCGTTTTACTCACCGGGTTGGGGGTTGGGGGGACAAATGAAATAAACAGCACGGCAAAAAAGCAGTTAGCTTCTCAGTGCGTATCTAGAAGATTGAATTACGGTTGCCTCGTTCTTGGAAACAATCGGATCGAATTTATTTCAGTACAATCTTCCTGTCTGTAGACAGGACTTATTTAAAGCTTAAATAAAATCTTTTTAACTCAAAATTTTTTAATAAAAGTTTTCTTTACAGACACAATATATTTCTTACGTTTGTACATTTTAGGATTTAAATTTAGCTATATATATATATATATATTCCAATGTTTTTAATATATATATGTATATATATATAAACAACTTAAACTTCGTCGCGATACATATCGCGACATACATACATACGTATCGCGACGATGTTTAAGTTGTTTATATATATATATATATATATACATATATATATTAAAAACATTGGAATATATATATATATATATATATATATATATATATATATATATATATATATATATATATAAAGTTCTGTGCTTAACCAATATGCAACTTCGTACCTGTATTTATTTATTTATTTTACAATATTTATTTTGTTATATACTATCAATATTTTTCGAATACATAATAAATGCATTGCAACATGAACTAGGTACATATACTTTCAGTTATCTTCAGAAACATCAACTCTACTATTCTTCACATAATGGAATATCACAGCAATTGTTATTTGGTTGCAGGGCCTTGAGTTCGAGTCTTATTTTTTCTTAGTTCCGTCTTTATGAAAATTTAAGAACTTTTTTGTGCGCTAAATTTAACTCGACTTATTCTCTTACGGAATATGAAAGTTTGGATGTATCTGTTGTAGTTATGAGATTCTTGTTACCTGGAATTTATTCAGAATTATGAGACGTCACCCATTGTCGTTTGCATGTCCGATATATGGAGTCAAATTATTAATAAATTCTGAACCACTGAGAAGTTTTTTAGAAAACTTAAATTCGACAAACTTCTTGAAATATAGGAAACAATTTTCAAATCTAAGTATGTGAAGATGTTAGAAGAGTGTAAGTTTTTATAAATTTTAAATTTCTGCCCAAGTTTTAGGGACCAAACTGTCAAACTGCACCCTTTTCAAATTTGATACACTAGCTCAATGATCTTGAAACTTTTGCAACTCACGGAACCCCTAAAACTAGAAAGTGTTTTCTTGGAACCCCTAAAACTAGAAAGTGTTTTCTTAGAACCCCATTCAATGTACATACTTTGCAGAATATATCGCAAAATAATATTTAAAGTAGATTAAAATGCTATAGATACTTTATGTAAAGTCAATTAAAAAGTATTGCATTTGTTGTTAAAAAATTCTAAACTAATTTTTTAATATAATTTACTCGTTAATAATTTTAATTTGTGATCCAAGCGTCATGCATTATGTTAAGTAACTGCTTGCTTTTTTTCAGATTAATTGTCAATCGAGGTCTTTTGAGATGAAATACAAAAATCCGAGTTGAATTTGCTTTTGTAACCAACTCACCTTAAGAAATATATTTCTCTCACGCACTATGTTTTGAATGGCATTAAAATTTATTATTGTATTGTGAGAAACACTGTGCGCATTTTCTTGAATTTACAATCTAATATTTAGGAGCTGTTCTTGCTTAAATTTATATTTTAAAATCGAATCTTTTGGTAGGTTGTTTCCTCTTCCTTACAGGTGTTTTTCCCCACAAATACAAAAAGGTAGGTTTCTATTAGAAAACTATTCAGTTTTGAAAGACATTGTGCTAACAAACAAGTAAAAGAACAATAGAATATTTACAATCGAGTAGAAAATATATATAAAAAGATAAACGTTTTAATATTTTATTATATTATATTAAATAGTTTAAAAAGTGTTGCAAAATAAAGTTATTACATTTGAATAAAAAATTTTTTGTTTTAATTCGTAGGATGAGCTTTAGATACATATAAATTATATAAACCTCATAGAGAACGTGAATCCATTTTGCGTTTATAATTTTCTTTTCGATTTTTTATTGTGACTCGTGGAACCCCTGGGAAAGGCTTGTGGAACCCCCAAGGTTCCGTGGAACACAATTTGAAGACCACTGTACTATCTTAACTAATCAATGAGCTTCCAATCATTTGCTACTTTCTTCCACGATGCACTTCGCTCGTCATCAATTGACTCGGGTAATTTTTTACCCCTGGTACCACGTCTACTTGTAATAAATTACTCGCTTCAATTTTTATTTTATCTTTACAAATTCAGATATTAATCACTTGAAAATATCACTCAGAAAATATAGTGAAATTACACTATATTTTCAGTTTTGCATTTCTCTGATTAATTACGCTTTCTACATTAAACACAATTTGTTTCCAG
Organism: Trichonephila clavata; assembly: GCA_019973975.1. Taxonomy (NCBI): domain Eukaryota; kingdom Metazoa; phylum Arthropoda; class Arachnida; order Araneae; family Nephilidae; genus Trichonephila; species Trichonephila clavata. Next base: position 37,036 of record BMAO01028605.1, on the reverse strand, counting down.
CTTAGTTGGATTATTTGATTATGAATGTTGCAGAAAAGCATCAATTGATTATAAATGTTGCAGAAAAGCATCAATTGATTATGAATGTCGCAGAAAAGCATCAATTGATTATGAATGTTGTAGAAAAGCATCAATCGCTAGAACAATGGTTGTGGAATGCCAGCTTAGTTCATACCTAAGCTGGCATTCCACACACCAAATTTCCACATCACATCAGCGTGAGGATTTTGAATCTCGATAGGTTTAACATGTATCAGTTTATTTAAATGACGGACTTTTAATCGCTCCATGCCATAGCCACTCGACTACCGTGGTACCTTAGCACATTTAGAAGTATTTTGCACAATTTATTTTAAACCGAAAGATAAATTTGAAAACAGGCTCTATTTTTGTTTTCTCTCATAAAGTGTGGTTTTAGTAGTTCGAAGAAAATCCTGAATTGACATGTTGATTAAATTAGTGTTACATTCGAATTTCTTCAAGAAATATTGTCAACGGACCTTGTCATTTCAAATGATACCCTCTCTCTTAATACATACTATGAGAGAATTCTGAGGCATCCATCCACTAACCAGGACTCTAATTTAAATATTGTTTCCATTCTTCATCGCTCGGTTTCTATTTCCATCGCAAATCCTAAAGAATGAAGGAAAATGAAGTAGTTGCAAATGAGAAACCGATGTATAATATGTTAAAAGGTATTTTAAACATTTAAGGTAATATGAATTTAATTTTTGTTTTAAATTGAAAAAAGCATTTTTCTCTGTTTTATTTTTTAAACTCTCAATCTTATTTTAGACTTTATACCGTACAATGTTTGTGTTCAATTCTTTTGAAATTGGTCTTACATATTTTTTATATGTAAATAAAATAAGACGACTTTTCTTTTCTTATTAACGCTTTTAAAAATATGGAATTAAATTTTTAAAAACTTATTTTAAATGATTTTAATAACTTTTAAAATAATTATTTAATTTTATGATTATTATTATTTTGATATTACAAGTTACGGAATGTAAATAATTATGATTAATGTTGAAGTACTATGATAGAAATGTAATCTTTTAGTCAAATTTGCAGCATGTTAAACTTATTAAATTGCGGTGGAATTTTTTATAGTTGTTTTTTCCCCCTTTCAGGTATTTATTTCATTTGATTAGAAGTAATCTCTTCCAAAATAATAATTTCTGTTTAGTTAAAGAAAAATCTTCGGGATCTCTTAAAAGAAAAAAAATTGTACCTACTTTATATGGAACTTGAGGTGGGGTTTAAAATGTCAAATCTATTTAAAGGGGAGAGAAAGGAAACGTAGTCCTCTCCGAGCCAAAGTATTGAGATCCCGACCCTAAGCCATTACTCTCTATTAATACATAGGTAGGAAACATAATTAAAATACTAAGAATTTTGTACACGCAGAACTTGCACATGGCAATTAAACTAAAATGTGAATAGAAAATTAGAAAAAAAGGGGATTTATTTTTCATATTCAGTCTTACAAATCTAAAATAAGATTTCTGAAACTCAGGTTTTAGTTGCAAAATATTTCGATTTCAATTAATGTGGTCAATGTAAAAAATATTTGACTTGGAGCTGCATATTATCGTATAATCACTAGAGCGAACTGAACAAATATATATTTCTCTACAAATTTTTTCAATTATACTGGATTTTTATGTGATCGTAATATAATTTCTTAAAAAATTAATAATAGGGTTGTCCATGATAACTTTTTATATTAAGTTTAAAATTAGTTCATAATAATCGTAATTCAGTGTATTTCATAATATATTCAATTGGTTTTTAATTTTTTTAAAATTGTTAACGCGACTAAATCCTCCCTTAACCAACTAAAAACTAGGAAAAACTAAAATAATAATAAAATAATAATAGTTCTGTGGTATAGGGGCTAATTGGACATCATTTTTAACTATTCTAAAGTTTAATTTATTTATTGCTCGAAAATTTATTTAATCTTCCAAATTCTCCTTCAATTCAATCAGTTCCAGTAACTAAAAATCAATGTTGGTTTTGTAGTTTTTGAAATGGATTCATAATCCCAGACGACGGAACTTGTAAACTTTTCGAATCCTCCACATCTTCTTTTTAAGGTTTCAAGTTTGAATGTTATCCACATGAATCTTATTTTTTTTTTCTTCAACAGAAAGCTTCATCACAAATATTCAAAAAGTGCCGAACAACTCTTTCAATTTAGGATGCTATTGATTTTTTCATTGTTGTAACGCTTTTCACATTACTTTTGCATTATTGAGTAAAAAGGCGATCATTCGAAGATATAATTTTAATTATGTTAATTTCTTTGATGGAATACATAATGAATATTTTCTTGTAAATTTTTACCAATGAAGTGTTGCTGATGCAATATGCCTTGCACTATTAAAATACCGGAAACTCTGTTTTTTTAAAAAATTATTATTTTTTTATTATTATTGCTTTATTATTATTATTTTAGAAACGCTAGAAATACCCGATACTTTCGAGCAGCATCAGAAGATGCAGAAATAGTATTAGTTATAAGAGAATTTCTTTTTGTTGTAAAATAATTTTCAAAAAAATTAAATATGTTCACCTGTAGTTTGTGTGTTACAGGTACACATTAAAAAAATTTCTGTCGTTTCCTCTTATCTGGCGCTATAATATCGAACCATATAACATCAAAATACTGTTTCTACTAAAAGTCGATTCACCCAACTACTTTGAAAATATTTACTTTTTTTCAATTCACTAATTAAGGACTTTTTTAGTATCTGACATTTCATTTGTATATGGAAATGCTACTGAGCGGAATATTTCTTAAAACTGGCTCCGGGTTAATTTTCATATGTTTTTATTTCTTGTAATGTTTTTTTTTTTTTGCAAGTGGTATATGGATATATGTCATTTTCTGTTGTAAGATGCTTCTAATCCTTCTACATTTTCAGAAATAAATGGCTTTAAGAAATGATTTAATCTCAGTTTTTGAACTATTTTTTTTCTTATATAGCAGGATATATTCTTCCCATATGGTCTTTCACCTTCGATGATTTCAAATGGTCATTGTTTTATGTTTTTTTTCGCAGATCCATCATATTGAGAAACAATCGATTCCTGGAGTGGCTGTGGTCTTGATCTCGAATTCGTTACTGTCGAGTCGTGGGTTCGAAATTAAGTGCCACTCAAGACTAACTATATAGAGGGCCTGACACACGTTAAAACTGTCGAAACTCCAAGTCCTGAGGTTGGTTTTGTGGAGAAGTTTGGCGAGTAGGGTGCCAACTCAGGTATCATCCTCGACGCTTGACCGAGGCTCAAAATTTCGAGAACCTTGGAGATGCAATGAAATCAAATTCTAAATAATCTTGAGAATACTACCGACACTTTTTTGCAAACTATATGATTGAATAATTAAATATACATTAATGGTTTTAAAAATTTAATGATGAAAAGACTTATTAGTAATATTTACTTAAAAGAGTATTCATAAACATGTTTTTAGCTAACTAGTAGGAATTTACCAGTTTTTTATAAAATTGAACATAGCAGATTATTTGATGTTTTAATAACTTGAAACCTCTTACTATACTATATATGCTACGGTTTCAGACAAATAATATTATTGGGGAGTACAAATGCAGAACGGTTTGGTTGTGCTCGAAGGGATTTATTACAGTTCGTATGTCTGATATCTCAAGTCCTTCGGTGGGTTAAAAGCCGGCATCTACTTTACAAAGATTACACCTTTTCCCCAAATCTAAGTCCCAAATCGAGTGACACCATTTCGCTATTTGTTGTCTGCTCATTGCTTCTTCACCATAAACTTGAACGATTTGACTGGGAATGTCAGATGCGGACACATTCTTTGCCCATAAAAATCGAATAACGGCTCGCACTTCCAAACGAGACAATTTTCCTGAGCTCTTGCCATTTCAATCACTCTGAACCGTCTGGGAACTTTCACTACCTATTGGCAAACAAACTGTGTATGCCAAGTAGTCCCATTTGTCTTCATTCTGGGGAGACAAAATTTCTCCACAATATGTAGTTTTCAAATGCTACGGCTTGTAACCTTTTTTTCTGATCATCCCTCATAGTTTGCCATATCCGATAAGTTGAATGATAAGCCGCAGAATGATTTTTCACTCAAAATCATAACATTATTACTTAATATTGCGCTTACGTCGTAACCTATTTACAGGAATAAAAGAAAAAGATTCAAAGGTCCAACGAACGTAGCTTAAAAGCCATAGCAAGTTTAGTTGACTCATCAATTAATCTTATTTTTAATGCCCAATTTTTGGATCCATCGTGCTATTGATTCGAACGTTCCATGTGATTAGGCGCTGTGCAATGGGGCTGATGCACGAAAAATCTTTTGAAGCTCTTAATTCTTACTGTAGCATGGTGTGAAAGTTCGAAGAGTGTCACTTTCCCTATACTCAGTATTACGAGGGTCTCGTGTTGCTTTTTGTGAAGGTGATAATGTGAACAATCTATCTTTGGGAACTATCCGGTCTCTATTTGTCTAATTGTTTTAACAGCTTTTCCTTTAGAGTCGAGTGACTTCTTGCCGAATTCTGTAGATTTCTTATAATTATAGAAGGCCGTGGTAGTGCTATGGTTAGATTTTGAGCTTTCATGACTGCCAACTTTGGGATCGAATCCTAGTCGAGCTCTGATTCTATTAAACAGGAATCGTACGCAATAACTGCACTCTGTATTCATCTGAGCGATGTGGAACTAAGGAGACCAAGTCCAATATCGTTCTCTTCGCTTAATAGTGGCTTAGAATTAAGGGGGCAAGAAGATTTTACTCCCCCTCGTGATTACAAGAATGTATTCTAGCTATGCTATGTATTTTCGATCAAATTTGCTTTTTTTCACATCAAAGGCAGCGGTGGGAGTGCGAGTACTACTTACTTTGGGCCTGTTCTTTAAAAGGGCCTGAAAGTTCATCCAATTAAATTTGTCTTTTTACTATGCTATATACTTCGAAAATCGAATTTTTGTGTCTTTTTATTTTGAGAGGTCTAATGTACCAAATGAATTATAGATTTCCCAATGAAACGTCATTATCGTTGCTCAGAAGAACGATGTTCCTTATCTACTTTAGTGCAATATTAATCTAAAAGAAATTTTCTCTTCTGTAATTGGTAAGAAATAGTGTTTCATAAATCTAGCACCTTGAAGCATCTCTCTTTGTGTTACTGAGCAGCATGGGAAAATGAAACAGTGTTCTTTTTCGTGTGGAGTATTAAATTCCTATAACATACACGCGCGTTACGTTACGCATTACCCTACATCAGGGATGCACAACCTATGGCCCGCGGGCCAATTTTGGCCCGCGAAGCCTTTAAAGTTGGCCTGCGAATGTCTATTATAAAAGAAGAGTAATCTAATATGGAATGGACCTTTTTTAATTAAACAGGGAAAAATCGCATACGAAAATAGTATTACAGCAAATAATTGTTTTACAGTTGCTCATTAAGTATTTTTTTTTTCAATTTATTACGCGGCTTTTCAATATCTTTCCTTCATGGCTGCGAGTACGAGTTTTCGTATAGGAGAAGCTCGTGGATGGGATCACTGGAAGCCATTATTTCTTCCATCGCATGGTCTGGATGCAGAAAAGGTCGAAGAACAAATGTGTATTCACGCACGCGTGCCGGAACAGTCTCTATTCGAAATTATGCTGAGCCAATCAAAAGTACCTATCGAACTCACGTTTTTCTTCATGGTGAACACTATTAATAATAATTTTAACTTCTACTTAGCTGCAGCGATCATTCTTTTAAACAACCCCGTGGTTTTGCTAGTAGATCGGGAATGTTGAAATCACTGTCACACAGAACGGATCTGATATTCTTTTTTGTTTTCGCATTTTTAGTCTAGTATCATTAAAAGAGAAAAAAGGAGATTTTCAAAATCGGAAATTTCAAGATGCATGGTTTCTCTCATACTGTTTTATCTCTTACAATTATACTGTCACATGCTTAATATGTAGTTGCAAGATTACTGTGGCAAAATAGTATAATTAAAGTGGCATTATGAAACAAAGCATAAACATTTTGCATCTATGAAAGGATATGAACGATCGCAAAAAATCGAACAACTCAAAAAACTTTTAGTAGTCAAACAATTTTTTTCCAAAAAAGTGCAGTTAACTTTTAAATTCATATGGGGAAGTGAGCTTAAGTGTCACTGAAATTATCGCTAAAGAAGGTTGGCCATTCACAGATCGTGATTTTGATAAAAAAAAGTGTTTGTTAATTGCATATGAAAAACTTTGTCCTGAAGCAAAAGGGAAATTCAAAAATATAAGTTTAAATAGAATGACTATTCAAATAAGAATTCAAACAGTTGAATGAGGACATTAAAAAAAACAAGTAAAATCAGCCGCTTAAAACTTTGTATATTTTTCTTTAGCTGTTGATGAATTTACAGATCGAACATCAGTTAGCCAATTGCTTTTGTTTGTTCGTGGAATTGATAAAAATGTTTGTGCTACGGAGAAACTACTTGTAATGTTTCCCATGAAAGGGCAAACAACTGGAAGTGAACTTCTTTCCAGTTTGATACATTTGTGCGATGCAGCTTCCTTAAACATGAACCATTGTGAAAGCATTACCACAGATGGAGCAAAATCAATGATTGGCACGAAAATTGAAATGGTTTCGCTGCTAATTGTGGTGTAGAACTGTTGCAGGTTTATTGCAGAATTCATCATGAGAATTTATGTGGTAAAGAATTAGGATTTGCAACCTTAATGCAGTGTGTATCTGAAGCAGTTAACTTTATTCGTAGTAATGCCCTCAAACATAGTCAATTTACCGAATTTTTAAAAGATTTTGATGATATACCCTCTGATATTCTTTATTGCACAGAAGTTAAATGGCTCAACCGAGGAGTTGCCCTTAAGCGTTTGATGGAACTATTTGGGGAAATTGTTACATTTCTGTGGTAAAAATACTAGAAGGTTAAAAGAAGTAAGTTTCCAGTATGATTTGGCCTTTTCTTGCAGACATAGCGGGCCATTTGAATGACTTGAACACAAAGCTACAAGGAAAGAATCAATTCATTTTTCAATTGATAAATAACGTAAAGGCATTTAAACAAAAATTATGTTTATTTCAAAACCAGCTGAAAACTAAAAATTTTGCACACTTTCCCTACGGCCAAAAAATGCATGAAACATTTCCACACATGAAGACGCAGTATGAGGAACAAATTCAAATCTTGCGCAACGCATTTGCTGATCAATTTTTAGATTTTAAAAGTGCCAAACGAAAATTGATGTTTTTTCTCCATTTTCTGTTGATTTAAATCTAGTGGATGAGAGTATGCAGTTAGCCTTAATTGATTTACAAAATTCTGATGTTATCAAAAATCAATTCAAAGAAAAATCGATATTAAAATTTTATAAAAACATCCGAGGATTTTTTGTATTTAAAGCAAAATGCAGCTGCATGCCCCACTTTCTTTGGCAGCACTTACATTTGTGAGCACTCTTCCTCACTAATGAATTTAAACAAATCAAAAATAAGAAATAGAATAGCAGATAAGAACCTTTCTTCTGTTCTACGTATTGCCACAACAATCTTAAGCCTGACGTAAAATCAATAACTTCAAATATTCAGTTCCAGCCATCTCATTAATTCTTACAAATTTTAAGTACTAATTTTTTTCAAAATTTAAATTGTGTTCTCTATATAATTAGCAAAACTTTTCCTTTGTTATATTGTCACGTAGAAAGGAACAAGGCGATGTTACCCAATAACAAGATTTATTTTGTCGTAGTGTTTTACACAGGCAGCACCACAACTGTGAAGACCTATCCAGCTGCAGTACTTTTATAAACCTGTTGGAGAGTTCTAGAATAACTACCAGGGGAAAGAGATTAACATAAATTCAATTTATATAATTTGCAAATGTTCGTTATAATAAATAACGAAAGTCATGATCAAATTTAACAAACAAGTATCTGGAAGGCTCGAACCTGAGCCACCTCCATGGTAGAGCAGTGCTCTAACCGTTCGGCCACTCAGAGCGTATGAGTTTGTGATAATATAATTTCAAGTTTGCCACCTTTTTAGCAGGAATTTTTTTTTTTTTTTGAGCCAAAGTATTTTAATCTTTCCGAAAGTGTTTGTGTTTCATTTATTTATCAACTGTATAATGTGTACCTGAGTAAGTAATAATTGTGATAAATGCATAAACATTGTCATAAAACAGTGTTTTCACGGTCGTAACATATTTGCCATCGCGTAATACTTTGGCCCCCGATATGATTCTATTAAATTTTTTGACCCCCTCATCCTAAAAAGGTTGTGCATCTCTGCCCTACATTATTAAAATTTAAATTTAAAACTATTAAAAGGAGCCGTTGTGGGATCTGGCTTCCATGATAATTTCGCAACAAGTGAAGTTTGTCGCCTGGTGAAGAGAGTTGCGAGCTCGCGGATCAATTTGAAAGCGCTCTCCCGCTATCTGGGCAGAAGCATTTTCTTTTGTAGAAAAGGAGTTAGCGATAAAAAGGCTTATAATTTAAGTGCTAATTAGTGCTTATATTTTAATGTCCCTCCCGAGGGAAGAAACGTTTCCTCGGTAGAAGAAGAATTTTAACCCTGTGTTTGTTATTAATATTCGTATCCTTCACTAGTGGGGCTTTCTTATATACAAATACCAAGGAATGAAAAACAATTACGTTTTGTGTTCGAGAGGAAAAATTTTATTTTGCCGTTTGAATATCATATACGCTAATATCATCAGAAAATTCAAAACTGCTAACAATCGTACAGAGTACAAAGAGAAATTCGTTTCATCAAAATTGCATAGAAATCCTGGTGTCTTATGAATGAAATTCAATTGTTGCTACAATTTGTTTTAAAATATTTTCGCATATCGATATTTCTTACTGTTTTATTTAAATGAGACATTATGTGTATATTTTTGAAGGAAAAGTATCTCCGTTTTAAAACTTTGTTCTGTTTCTCTTATTATTCTTAACTAATCTGGAATTATAATTGTAATAAAAATATATAACTTTTTGAACTCTTTAGTTACTTTTCCCCTTCCCTCTTCATGTAACTAAAAACTAAGAAAGACCTTTTCGAAGCCCCAGTTTTGTTTTTTGTATATAAATCGAAACTATTGATTCATTCTTTACCTTTTCTTTAGTTTCTGACTCTTGTGTGAAGAAATATAAAATTGTCCGAAAGAGAAAGTTTCCTACAAGATGGAGATTCAATTATGCTAAAGATTATTGTGTAGAATAATGAAGGCATATGCACTTTTTTAAAAAAAATCTGGTTTTGCATCATAATATCTCCTTGGTTCTGATGTCATGTTGCGTAGCGTAGAATTTCGTGGAGTGAACATTCTGATAATTTGATTAGGTATGATAAGGCCCGTCGGAATAATTCATTATATAATTCTAGATTGACTTGAGTTAGTCAATTCCATCAAGATTATATTGCTGACTATATACAATCATATCGCTTCTGTTACGGTTATTCATGTTTAATTCGTTTTAAATAATTGCAAATAGTTTTTTAAATAATTGTAAAATAGTTTGTTATAATTTTCAATGAAACAGCAAGACAATTTAAGAACTTTGAGTGGAAATAAAATGCAAGATTAATTTTTAATCTCATTGACATAATTTTTGAATATAATGAGTGTGACGCATGTTAATGGTTTTATACTTTTCAAGTAAAACAACACTTTAAGAACATATATATATAAGTAAGGATAATTAATTTATATCTAAAACAGAAATCGATTTGACCTTTTAACATTTATTTTCCGTAACATACTCAAGTCTTGTATTAAATGGCCAATCATTTCTCAGAAAAGATATTCTAAACATAAGATTCCAGTCCCAGCTCATTAATTTTTATGGTCTTCGCATGTACGCTCCCACGCTTTACTTTCCAATCAAAACCTAAACTAAATATTGACTATTTAACAGTTCTAGAAATAAATATACAATCCAATTAAAAATCGAGGCACTTGGCGATGGTTTGTCTCACTGCTAAGGTGTGTTGATCGCTGGCTGAATAAAATTGTTTTTCCGAAAAATTCTCGATGCTTACTTCAAACCATCACCTATATATGTACATGAACATTTACAAAAAAGATGAAAGAAAAGCGTTTAGGTTATATGTCAAATGTAGCTCAACTTCAAAGTTTGATGTACAAGTTCTTGTTCCATCCTCCTGTTTCAAATGAAATTCTCTCTCTTTCTGTAGTTTTAGTACAACGCCAACTGAAATTATTAAATCAAGAGCCCATATTCACATACATGCCAGCTGCAATTTTTCCGAGAATTTGATTTTAAAATTTTACTTCGAATCATTTGTTAGACAAGTTTTTCAAGTGAAAACTTCTTTAGCGGCGTTGAGCACTTTTTGGTAGGGGAAAATCTTATGGGTTCACCGGAAAATCACCGACATGCTCTGACTGGCGCATGCGCAGTGTGCTGTTCGCTTCAGACACTTTTTGAATGGGTGAAATCTCGTGTATTCGCATCACCGACATGCTTATAGCAGTATTTCTGTAGCTATACAGCTGACGTATAGTGCTGTGTATATCTTTTAAGTGAAATTGAATGAATTGAGTGAAAAGTTCAATGTGTATATACTCTGCGTTGTTCAAATAGTGTTTTTGTTTGATTATTATTTGAATCTTTTAATTGAAGAATCATTGTGCAGTACAATAGTGTGTTCTAAATAAATATACTAATATTATTAAGATAAAAAATAAATAACAGAAAATTATTTTAAGTACTCGCATTTATTTTGGCGTTTGAAAATTGTATATTTATAATTATTTTAAATCTTCGTATTTATTCGGGCGTTTGAAAATTTTGTATTATTTATTTTCTAATATTTAACCTCTGTAATGCATCACGCAATCCGGATTAGTATTTCACAGTGGCTTAGACGTTTTCTGACTACCTTGGTAAAACAGACATCTAGTTCTTCAATCATAATTTTATCGTGGATTTTGAAATTAAAAATTTTATAAAATCTAATAATAATTCAAGATTAATGTGTTAAAGTTTAAAATATGGTTAAAAATTCAAAGTTATAGTCTATTACCTTGTATCATAAAATCTTTAGTTTGTAATAATGAAAACGGCACCGACTTTAATTTCATTAAATATTTTATTTGATTTAAAAATTTAATAATTATTTATTAATTTAATTGTCAAAAATAAAATATATGCTCTTCTATTTTTTGCAAAAGGATTATCTATAATTTTATATCATTCGATTTTATTATTAGAAATTTACGAAAAAATATTGTCAGGAATTTAGGGTTATTTTAAATATCCGTTTTTCATATTTGCTAAGATCCTTAACATTTTCTCCTAATTTCTGCTTTGGCAATGACTACTCACAAATCACAGGGAGGTACTTATGGTGCTATTGTCTACGAATACGATCGCAAACATCCTAGAGAATTAGTTTACGTAGCTTTAACAAGAGTAACGAGGATTCAAGGTTTATTTTTGGTTACTAAAGAAAATTTTAGCAGCAGCTTGAAATTTTGGATTGGTAGAACAGGAACACATCTAAATGCTTCCAGAAACAGATAAACATCATAAAAGATCAACAAGTCATTGAGAGGATCTAACGTTAGACTTGAAAAGGTTACAAAACAATACACTACAAACGGTCACCAAAACTTTTCTAGAATTCATCTCCAACCAGAAAAGATTACCGATATTTTCATTTAATTGTCAAAGTTTGCATGCGCATCGAGCTGATCTAAAAAATGATGCTATCGTAAAAAAGTCAAATGTTCTGCTTTTGTCTGAAATTCGTATGAAAACCGAAGGACCACTTGATATTCCGTATTTCAACTTTGTTGCAAGTTATGAAAGACCCGAATTTCCAGCAGCAGGCGTAGCTATTTATCACAATTACTGAAGATACGTCACACTTTATTACTTCACATATGGACATACATACTAAATTCACTAGAAGCATTGGTGTTAATGTTTCTGATATAGGCGAAATATCCGTTGCTCGTTGCGATTCCGAGAATGGGCAATACATATTAATGGTTGCCGTTTATATTTCGCCTGGAAAATCTATGAGACAGATACAACAATTTTTATTCGAAAATTTGATAATTGATACAAAAGAAGGTTCTGAAATATTCGATAAAATATTTGGCGAAAAATATGATAATCTACTGTTGATTTTAAGTGGAGACTTCAATATTAACTTTGCAGATGATAAAAATCTACCATTAATTGAATTTCTAAATGAAACACTTAATTTAAATATGTCCAATGATCTAAAACTCAGTACTACAAAATATAAAACGACGATCGATGCGGTTTTTACGCTATACTTAGATAAATTTAAATCAAACATTTTCCTTTCTTACTTTAGTTACCATACGCCTATTGTATCTTTTTTAGAACAAAATGAAATGATTGAAAGTACAAAAAGTCTAAGTATTGTTGAAATTAATGATGACAATGATGAAAACAATTAAAATAATGTAAAAAATCAAGTACTTTGAAATGCAAGTAAATACAAGTACTATTCATAAATAATTTGATTGTAAAATTGTTATTTCAGTTGAATTATATTTATATTTTGTTATGTATTTGAATAATAAAAGACCATATAAACATGCATTTAGTTGTTGCTCGGAGTGTCAATAGATGTGAAAACCAGATTGATGTTGATAATTTTAATTCAAACATTATGAAATTTCAAATTTTAATACTAAAAGTTCTAAGTTTTCACTTCTATCGGCAGTCTCTATAACTACCATTTTTTTTTTTAATGTAAAATAATGGATATTTTGAATCTTTCTCTAAAATTAGTGATCTTTGTCGAGTGCCAGTGAGTTGCCATTTAGCCACAAAATGTCAAAACCAAATACTCGGATATAATTAACAATGAAAAAAAAAAGAACCTTAAAGAATGCTTAAGATGCAAAAAAATTAATTTAAAACAAAACTAGGAAGACTTTGGGGTTTTTTATTTAAAAAAGCTCGAGAAAACTTTTAAAAATTGTTAGTGCAACGTTTCAAGACCAACCGAGGGCAAAATAGCCGCTTAAATTTTTAAGTTTCAATCAAAAATTTATTATATTTTAACATTTTCTTACGGTTGATGTTTGTCCTTTATCGTATTATATGCACAGTGTAATTCTGTTTGTGTATCTGAGAAGTTTTTTGCGTGGATCATCCAAATATTAGGGTTTTCAATAATTCTAAAAGCATTCTTTTAAAATTTTCTGCTTTGATACGAAGGTCGATAGCATTATTCTTAATATACAATTAAGCATTCGCTATAACTAAAAATTAAAAAAAAATATATAATTATTTTTCTTTTTTCAAAACTTTTAATACAGCTGAGATCATGCATAAAGAATTTAATTAATTTGATCTTTGTATTTTCAAGTAAAAATGCTACGGGGAATTGTATTCAGATAATAATCCTTTTGTTAAATGCTCCTCATATGTTTTTTAATTTCTGAAAATATTTCTAATGGAATAATGCTTTAAAATTTATTTCAACGTACTTGATCTTCATGGAGCAAATTCCTGGAATTGTGTGTGTGAAAGTGCAATCAGTTTTGTCCCGCGCCAGGTAACCTTAGCGACGGAGATTGAGTGGCACCTGCTCTTTCACTCTGAAGCTTAGTTTCTCCGAATTCATCTTAAATCTTGTCTTTGATTTTAAGTAGTTTCCGCCTCTCTCACGCAAGAAACTATTGATTAGGAGGGTTGTGTAAATAGCTCAACAGCTGACCGCGGTACCCTGCTGGCAGTTCATATTTTTCGCCCAGGCTATTCTACCTTCTTGTAGAAAAGCATATTTTTTCCCCCCAGGATCTACTAGGCATCCCGTTTCGCGAAAGAGGGAGGAGCTTCACGTATCGATTCAAAAGTATTTTCGACGTCATATTTTGACTTTAGATCATTCCTTTTCCAATTACGGTCGCTCCTGCCTGTGTCCCGTTCCAGATGGAACACAGATTTGAACAAATAATTCTATTTGAAAGAGATCTTGCCCTGCTTGAATGACATTAGAAGAAGCTGAAAAATATTTTAAAGAAATATTAAATCCCTTGTCGAGTAGAAATGACTGGAAAGAGCATCTAGAAGAAGCGTCCCGGGACAGTTCAACGAACGCTTTTCGCTTTCTTAGTGGATCAGGATTTTTCCAATGTTTCCTTTCTCTCAGTTTTAAGAGCGAAAGAATCAACAGGTTTTTTTGTTGAAAAAAGAATGAACTTTTTCAGTAGAATCGCAATTAGATTGAGAATGGAGATAGAAGCGGTATTAAGGTACTGTAATTTTTGAGAAATGTGTTGAATGTATTAAAAAATTCAATTTTTGCACGTATATTTTCACGCATGCTGTGTGATTTTGTGATTAATTACCGGAATCCTGTTTTTTTTTTCTGTCACAAGGATTCTCGACGTTTTTCCTTCCTTTCGATAATTTATTTTGAAACTCGACATGAAATGGAACTTAGTTTTCTCCCCGTAATCGCTCTTTGATGTTTATTTGAAATGAAGTGTAAAATATTTTTGATGTGGAATGTAAAAATACCTGATTGTGTGCCATTATAATTCAAACAATAAGCTTAATAATTTTTAAAACCCGGCCATATAGTAAAAATATCAAATTTTATTTTAAATTCAAATTAATTGATATCACAAGCATTGATGGCAATTGAATTGATAGCAAGCATTTTTTAATTTTATCCGACAATATTTTTATTTCACTCTTTTTATGATAGTTCACTTTAAAAAATTATCTTTGTGAAAAGGTTCGGGCTTTCCAATTTAAATATTTATTAGTCTGTAATTAAATAAATTGATCTAATTTTATTAAAATGGATCCGTTTAAAATTTCTGAAACTGACATTGCTCTTATTTTTGAGAGCATGAACGAAAATTACTTCATTTTTGTTTAAAATTTATTGAAAACAATTATTAAAATATTATACTTAGGGGATTCTGCATAACATGACTGAATTGATTATTTAACAATATTAGCGGAATATTAACGTATATTAGTGATGCTGTATCAAAAAATGTGTTATGAAAGTATAAAGAAATTTTAATTTCAAACTAATTCAGTCTTGATTCCGAAGGAACTGAATGATTAATAAAAAAAAAAAGATTGAAAAATCAATTCTTTATATAATGTGAATTTCCTTTGCTTCTTATTCTTACTCAAATATCTCTGATAAACTCTTCGCTGTTTCATAATTTTCCATATATGCTCCATCTGGATGCTCATCGGAAGGGAGAATTTAATTTTATCATCTCACCCTTATCATCGTATGTTTGCTCTTCACTCAAACGTTTTGATAAATTTCTCTCTTCAATTACTAAATGCCATTTAACTTTTATCTTTTTGCTTCATATTCGAATCTAAAATTGCATTTAAAATTTACTGATGGTAATTCCCCTATTTTGTGAAATCCGGAAAGAATATATAAATATTGTGTGTGGCATGCTGCAACTACTGCTTGAGTAATGACAATTCGATTTTTTTTCATATGCTTGCAATATCCTGTTTTTTCTCCACCAGTTCATCAGAGCAATAATTTTTGTCGTACAAAGTAGCCTTTACAGTATTTACTTTTCCATATCACATTCGTAAATAACAAAGTTTCCGATTAAAAATTTTTTTTTTTTTATTTCTCTTTACCCAAAAAGTGATGTTCTGGAACTGAAAAATATTTTCTATCGAAATTAAGGAAAGAGAGAAATGTGTGCATGGAATTTTCTTTTTATTTATAATTCCCATTGATTTAAAATAGATATGTGTAATTACCGAAAAGTCATTTCTCTTTTGGATTTTTAAAACAAAATGCAAATTTTAAGCATGTTAATAAAAAATTAGATGATTTTTAACTTTCGGCTTTATTCATTTTCAAAAAGCTTGTTTTTACTAAACACAAGTCATTGTTAAAATTGAAATATCCTGACTATAGCCACTAAATGATTGAGCCATTTATGTTCTCGTCATCGTATGCAAATGAGATATGAATCATTGCGTGTGACTTTTCCCCTCCAGCTTTCTGTTTGTAAATAAATGTTATTTATTTACTTCGTTGCATGATTAGATTGAATTTTTAGCAAATTATTTGTGGGACGATAGGATGGGAATCAAGTTTATCGCTGTGCTTCTGCAATGTAGTGAGGGCGTGCTAAATAAATAATTCAAAAATTGAAATATAAAAATAGCGATGATCAAGCTTTTCGGTAATATGAAAAATGCAATTTTTTCGTCTCTGCATTTGAATGATAATACAAGAATTTTTCAGAAATGTAACTCTGTGTTTATATTTAAAGATTCTTTTTAAATAATAAATTTAGTTTTTGTATTTCTTTTGGAAATAAATTTTCAGTGCTGTCTTTTTTTTATATCTGATTTCTCATTCTGTCGTAGTAAATCATTCTGGTTCATTAAATATTAATACTATTCATGCGTTCTTTTCTGGTTTTTGTAAATGTATTGTATTAAATTGTTTTTATATTTTACATTGTGTGGTATGACCGAATTATTGAAAAAAATAATTACTTAATTTTAGAGAAGTTAATGATTTTTGTTTTTCTTGCCAATTTTTAAATAAAATTTTATTATTGATGTTTGTATTTTTGTTTCCATTATTTTGTCTCCCTTTTTTAAGTACTAAGTTTAAAATTCATCACTATTGTCTTAAAATAGTGTATGAATGGAACTTTGTTTACCTGTATGATGAATAATGTAAATAAAATTTGTAAAGAGGAAATTATTTCTCAATGCAGATAATTAAATGGTACCTTCCAAATGGAAGGTATCTTAAATATTCATTTGTTTAAAAATTTTAAAAAAAACCCGTTTAAATTTAATATATTTGTTCCAGTGTGTCTGGATTGCATCAAAGTATTAATCCTAGAAATTTTTCTATATTGATAATAATTTCTCAAAAACATTAAAATTATCACTACTTAATATCATGCATGAGCAAAAATTAAAATGGTCGAATGTCTCTTCATTTACAAGGTTTATTGCATGTCAGTCATTTTACTAGCGTATTTCTCTTTTGTTTTTACTTAAATGCCTTTTAAATTTTTGGTGTAAACTAAAAAAATAGTTAAACAATATTTTAAGTTTCTTTAAAAAGCTATACTACCTTTCTTGCTCTTTGAGTAGTAATGTTATTAATTCTTTTTAACATATTTCTTTCCTTTTGATCTCTTGGTACTTTTGTCATTCATCTCCATTTTATTAAAACTAGTAAGAAATAACGCATTGATCTTAACATTTTCAACTACATTTTATTGAGGTGAATCTATTGATTAATATTTTAATGAAAATAAGCAGAAAGATGAATTAATAATTAATTAATTTGGGTGAATTGTTATATCATTTTGACGGAAGTACAAGATAGTGAACGATTATTTTTTTAGAAATATTTTCGCTTTATTTTATTTTTGCACACACATCTAACTATAGTTCGCAATAATGAAATTCCGTTTTTAATTTTAAACTGAACTGATTCTTAGTTTTGAAATATACTTAGTTATGAAACACTGACGTCCCAAACAAAACGCGAGGAAAAATATATTTTTTGTTACCGTCCAATATTTTCGTCTTTTACTGCTAAAAGCTTGTGGAATTTAATTTAAATAATTTTTTTAATGTAAATTGTATCATTTTCCTATTGTTGAAAAATTCATTTTGGCTTGATTTGAGGTGCTTATAATACATCAGATTTTTCTTGACACAGTTCAATGCTATATTTCCTTTGTTAAGTTTCTATGCTTTTTTAAAGTACATGTTTTTGAGATATTGGCAAGTTTAAGCGTAATTGAAGATAAATAATTTTATTTAAAAACTGCAGTTCATGAGTGCGCGATCGTGCAGAGTTAACAATTTTTTTCAACGTAAATGAAAAGAAAATGGATGCTAAGTGTGAGGCAAGAAGTACTCACAGTAATCGCATATTTGAGTATGTGCCAGGAATTGAGGCTGTGTATGAAAATATAGATAACACATCGTCTGTAAGTATGCCGAACATCAACTTGTGTATCCAAAAGAAATTTTCCAACAGCTGGAAGACGACTTTAATGCTAGGGAACAACAATGACATAGATAGAATCTAAAAATATATACAATGAAACTAGGGTTACAATAGAACCCAAATTTAAAAAAATGTTAAATACAGAAACTGACTTGAGCTCTTTGAATGTCACTTTCAAATGCATATCATAGCCTTCGTGTCGCTTCCTTAATAAACAATCAATCATTTCAAGTGCCTGTCAAACTGAAGCAGTATTTGTTTGAAGGGTATGTTTCGATGTGGCAGAGAGAGAAAATCTGACTGTTTTGTTGGTAAAACTGAAAATTTTTGACCAAAAATTTGCTCGAAATCTTTATAGAAATAATCAATCTAACTCTCATAAAAGTCATTGTACAAGGCGATCTTTTTACCGAGAAAAATTTGAACATTTGAGTGTAAATTTAGGTATAGTTTTTGTTCAGAAAGTATATCCCTTTCACAGTCGTTGAATTTTATTTATGGTTCTATTTTCTCCCTTTTGCGTTTCTGCTTCTTCCCTGAATAAGCCTTATTGCGTCCATTGAGAGAAATTGTGCGCGTCATATTTTCGTGCTATTTATTTTGATTGGAATATATTTATCAACTTAATAATTTCAGCATAGAATCAGCTCCATTAAGGTCAGTTTCTTATGAAATGCGTCAGTTTAAAATAAAAATTATTTTTCAGTTATATTGAGAAATCCCAGAAAATTTCATTAACAGATTAAGTATTTTGGGGGGGGGGGGGTTCTTCCTTCTGAATAATTTGGATATCGAAGTCAATAAAAAATGTATGAATTCTAATTTGTTTCCGTAGCTGTTACTCTCGAAAAGTGTCGAATGCATCCAAATGAGGACCTTAGGAGAGTAACAGCCTTATTTATTGTTAATGAAATAAATTATTAGATTTCTTTGACCGTTTAATTATGTACCTTCACATCCGCAATTGCAAAACGTCACAAACCATGTAATTTTTAACTGCCTACAATAGGTAGCTTTTCTTAAAATGCATTATATTTTTGGAAATAAAGTCATCAATATGAATTGATAACTGGAAACATTACTAAGTTTGATCTTTATGTTAAATCCTGTTTTCTTTTTTGTTGCTTTTCTTTCGGATTATGTTTAGGAAACAGATCTCATGGGGAAAAGAAAAGAACTTGAATGGTTAAAATATATAACTTCAAGTCACTCAAAAGAGAGAGAAATTTCCATACGCAGAAAGATAATTGAGACTAACTTCCTTTCATCTGTGAGTGATTATGACAATGATTTCACTTACGGTACATAATTTCACGCTCTTGGTGTGCATGTATACATTATACAAAACAGGAGGTTATGATACTGACGAATTATGACTTTGTTTTTCACAGGTGACTATAACGACAAAATTGTTCTTGTTTCCACGAAGAATATTACAATAAGGCATCAAAAGATCAATTTTTAATACCATATTTCTAACTGTAAAATTATTCCACAGTCTAAAATTCATATTTAGTTCTTTATTTATAAGTATATGAAACTTGCGTTACTGTTACTATTCATTTTCAGAATCGAATGTAGAGAAAATATTTATCTTAATAGTTTACTTGTAAATTAATGTAATGATAAAAATCATTCGCATTTCAATACATTTGTTTCTGTTTTGAAGTTAGCTCATTTACAGTAGAAAGTAATAAATGATTTGGTTTTATCGTTGATTTCTACAGTTATCGAGTGAGTTTATTATTATTATTTAAATGAACAACACATTAAACTTGAACTATGTAAAAACACGATTGAAAATAAAATTGTTTAGTAATTCACTAATAAACAGTTAAGAATTCTACCAATTTAAAAATAATTTTTTGAACATCTTAGTTTGCTTAGTTAAGTGAATCTTGTTTATTAAGGTTGAAAGAAATAACTCTTTATATGAGTACAATTAAATGTTGGATTAATCTGGTTCATAAAATGAATTCCTTTTTTTCGCGTTAAGCAATATATTTCGTTCTGAATCCAAGGAAAGATTTTTACATTTTCAACGTATCTCTTATTCAAAATGGGTTTTTTAGTTAAATTGAGGGATTCTATCACAGTGAAATTCCATACCTCCTTTCATTTCTCCGATAACCAAATTTGATTGTCAGTCATTGCCCGAGTGTATTTTTGAATTAGCATTTTTGATGGATTCGAAGTTTGTAGACGCTCGATCCCTATAATTCTGTTTTGAGCCGCTCATTTCAATTCCTTGGGAACCAAAATGCACCGTACCAAATGAGAATAATTTAGTTGAAGTCGTTGCCTAACTTCTTCCAGAATTATAATTTCGTTTGATCGAGACGCGAAGTTGAACTTCAAGCAGTGCCACTTTTTCAAAGAAATGGGTAATTCTTCTAGACCCGTTGTAAATTCGACACGTTGAGTTGAGGTTGTGTGACTATGTGGGTCGTCAATGGCGCTCCTGCACGTAGGAACGATTACAATGAAGAGCGAGGGCTTTTAGCTCGGGAAACTCAACAAGCCTTGAAATCTAACTCGGCATTATAGAAGTCACACACAGACATGCTGAGAATGAGTGGTGTTTTCTTCTCTGAATTTTAATATTAATATGCTTTACCTCGATGTTTACATTATAATAGTTTATTTCGAATTCATGTTCGGGCGAGAGGGGAATTTTAAGTATATTAATTTATTTGAATGAAAACGGTATTTTTATGTAAAGAATATGTTGTGGGAGATATAAATAAAAACAAGTCTCCTGAATTACTTTCAATTAAAATTATAGATGTATTCGTATTTTTCAAATTTTCCAATAGAATTTATAAATAATATATATATATATATATATATATATATATATATAACTTGCTAAAAGAATGCAATCAGAGACAAGTGTAAGGTGTTTAAAAGGAGTGGGGGACGCTTTTGTAAACGTCGACAAATGAAACTTTTTTTTTGACTAAGGTTTAATTTTTTTTCTTTCTAGTTTCAATTAGAATGCACCATTTTTTTAAAACTGTACGCACGTTGTATGTAATAAATTGTTTTTATATATATATTCTTTTTTCGGTTTTTATTTTTGTTCTTTTTTCATGTCTTGTATCTCGCTTGGAGTATTTATTTTTAATATAGTTATTATTATTATTATTAGTTATTAGTTGTGACAAAATATTTAAGTAGTCTGTACAAATGATTTGCCTATAAAATGAAATAATTGTAAAAAAATAACGAAGTGACTGTGATTGATGATCATAATTTGTAGTATCAGTTTTTGAAGTACATAAATGCATATTCTTATTGACATGCGCCATGTAGAAGGACCGATGCGCGTTATACCTGTCGAGCCTCAATGCCCTAACGTTGGCGTGGTGTGGTAATTTAGAGCGAATGTGCCAGCTTAGGCGCTGTTCATGGCATTTGACCGAGATTCAAAATAATGCGATTTGTCACCAATAACCCTCGTACTGCTTTTAAAATGTGACGTTTATGGAAAATCAAACCAAATCTTAAGGCTCATGTAAAATATATGACAAATAGTTAATGTGTAGAATTTTGTTTCATATGTATTCCAAATGAAACTCGAAATTAATTAGCATTTAAAAGACAAACTATTTATTAATTTGCAACTGTATTCATTATAGATGAATTTAGCAATCTCTTTTATATCTTCCCCGTAACAATTTACGTTACACGTATGTTTACAGTTTAATGATAGTTTTTCCTGAAACTTTTAAAACGTATTTTTGTTTATACTTTTACAGAGACTGTGTTTAAAGGATGTATAAGTGTAACTTATATTTAGATACCTGAATAATTGTCTTTGTTTAAAAGAAATAAATACACGGTAATCTTTTCCATTAAACTCTGAATTAATTGAAATGATTCTTACACAAGTTCCAGCGCTCTGTGACAAGTTTCCTCAACCCTTCATTCACATTGCATTTGATCGACGCAGAATATGAAATGGTAAGAAAAGAGCGAAAGGGGGAATAGAAAGTTCTCAGCTACTCTATATTTACATAGAGTGGAGTCCGATAAGAACTTCCTTTCAAAGCGTTGGCTGTACTATTTGCATACCATCATTAAAGCAATTAAAAAATCCAGATAATTGAAATATTCTTGTTTACTTTTTACTCTTTATAGGTAGTGTATTGATTTTTCTAGTTCCCCATAAACATTCATGTAATTGCCTACATGCCCCTTCTTTCAGGCACCTTTTTAGAGCGATGCTGCTGCGATGCATAAAATTTCACCTAAATATGCGCAATTCTTGTTTTTTTTTCAAGGCCAATTTTTCACGGGTCGATTTTGTGATGAAACAATCGGTTCCTTTCGAAATAGGTCGAAGTGGAAATTATTCGCCAGCGGCCCTTGCAGGGAAAACAACTACCCTCAAGCGCCCAACGAACTATTCGTCTGAAAATGAAACACTATCATCTCCCGTTCTTTTATTTATTATGTTAGTTGTTTATTTTCCATTTTACCTCAACGGTTGACCTGGAGATAACGGAACAGTTGGACCTATGCGAACTGATCTCGGAAACGTTATTATAGTTTACGGGAATTACAATGTGTGTAGAGGACTAAATTGTTTGTTGACATGAAATACTAACAACGGAACGATCATAAAGGTTCAATGTGATATGCAAAAGTAATTAACAAACTTTGGATTTCAGACTCAAATTTTACAGTGAACTTAATTTTGTGTTATGCGCATCATGAAGCTGCCTTAATGTGCTAAATGAATCCTATTCTATTAGTTCGGAGGACAGTTATGAAACAGTTTTAATAAGACATTGGAATTACAAACTCCAGAGAGATTTAAACTACTTAGAAGTAGTCTAAAGTAAAATAATAAAGTTCATTTTTGAACCATACTTATTCTGTCTAGCACCGATCATTACATGGAGTAGTATGAGTCATTGCACGTTATGTTCAACTCTTTTCTGTCACCATGTAGACATTTGGATAGGAGAAACAAGTTCAGGTATCTTCGTTGCCCTTTGACCGGGGTTTGAAGAGATATATTGCGAATGGCTTATTTAGTTGTAATTAATGTTCCATGCTATACTAAATTTTAGCTCAAGATCCATTGATCAAACGAATGATACGGAGCAGATCGAATAACGGTCACAACAAATTTAACTTTTGATATTCAAATTGAATGCTAGATGTCTTCGTAGAATAGATTTGACTATTACTATATGTTTTCTAGCAAATGAAAAAAAAAAAAAATACGAAAGTTGCTTGAGGTTACATTTTTGTGTTGCTACTCAAATCATATTGCATTGGATGTAACTGAAGTTCCAAAGAATCATTAACCTCTTGTGCACTATGACGTGCAATGCGTGCCATTACATGCTTTTATCAAGAGGTAAAAGAAACGAAGTGTCTCTGTAGAATAAATGCAGTGGCGTAACGTACACCCTCCCGCATTGCGGGAGGGGGCTGGGTTCTAGGGGGCCCGAAGCCTGACTGCCACCAAGTACCTACCCTTTGTAAAATCCAACTCGGAGGACCCCAAAACCTGACTTTGCAGGGGGACCCAAATGTTCTCAGTTACGCCACTGAATAAATGTAATAGAAAAACGTCTGTGTGATAGCACGTGAAGCTCATGTGTGTTATCTTGACTGCTAAAAAGAAATTGAAATTTATCTGATTGTACATCAATATTCAATGCAAAGATGATAAAACCTTGAGCTCCTTCGAAAAATAAGAGAGAGCTCAGAGTGAACGATCTTGGCTGTATTGGTCGTGGATCCTTATATTTCCAGTTATGTAGGAAAATCCATCTAAGCGAGTTTCGTTTGCATTTCTTTTTATTTCGGCAAATGAGTCACTAGGTTTAAAGAGGAAGTGGCCGGGACGGGTTGATTTTTTTCATTCCTTGCAGTGGAGTCGCTCATCATGGGGTTTCCCCCCAGGTATGAGAAGGTAGCAATTTGAAGGTTATATTTAATATTTTTATTTTTTTAAGTTGTTCGGAAAGAGCTATGTTTCTCTAATGAGAAACCGTCTCGTAAAGGTTTCGCGCGGAGACTTTCATTAAAGTTGATCGATGCTGATGGATTAAATTTTCTGCATTTTTCTTCAGGGGGCAAAAGTTTTACGTAATTTATCCAATGAATTGAAGCAAATCTGTGAAAAAATTCATAGGGCAGATTAAAATGTGTAGATTTTTGTAAAATAAGACTGTATTGTTATCTAAGATTTCGACTCGAATCGATTGCATCTTTGCTGTTCAATATTATTATTAGACTAATAATGTACAGGATTCTAGTTTTAAAGATCGTTGTTTAATCTTTGAAATTTTTTTCTTGGAGATTTTAACTAATATTTATGAAATTTTTTTGCATGGATCTGCAAATATATTTTATTGCGCGAAATCAATTATTTTTGTTTGTGGGTTCTTTTTACTCTTAAGGTTCTATTGAATCCCTATTATGGAATCCCATAAAAGGAAACACAAATGTTGTGCGATTCAGTATGCGAAATAAGTTAGTTATACTTTTTAACTTAGATGTCTGACAGCCAATGAAAATTATAGATGAAAAGACACTTCTTCCTTGTCGATTATGTTTGAAATCTTTTTTTCGCTTTGATACGTCATCAACTGAAAACTTTTTACTATTCCCAATGAAGTGATCCTACTTGTATATAAAGTGAAGGCGACCCAATTGTGAATGATCTAAATAGTTCATGAAAAAGGAGAACCACACACACCCCTAAAGTCCTGTTAGCTTGACGGAAATTAGGACCTGGGTCAGTGCGAAATGATCATTGAAGTAGATGCGCTGTGTTCAACCGACCTGTTCTGGACAAGGTCAACTACCTGAATAGCGTTGCGTGGAGATCCCGGGCTACAAGTCCTCGTGTCGGTTGACAGGAAACCGATCGGTTTGTACAAATAGTGAGGAAATGCGTGATTCTCAATTTTTTCAGCAATAGGATCGGATATGGCACCTTTCTCGTTTACACCATTCATCAAAGTGGGTCGCCCATCCCTGATAGTTGTCATAACCCATTTATTGTCCTTGCCCGCTCTGTGTCTACTGTTGCCATATCAACACGGGCTTCTATCAATCTCTGCTAGAGTTTTCTCCACTTTCGCCAAAGTGGATGTCTAGATTTTGCTATGGTTTCTTGAATGAGTGTATCCATTCAACTCTCAATTTTCTCTTTTCAAAAGTTGTTTGGTATGACGAATAATGAACGAGAGAGGGAGAGCCTTTTTTTAGTAACACGTGTTGCGTCTTATTCGACTCCTGTCATAATTTAGAAGATTAGTACGTGAAATTAATTACGTGTGCCTTAGATTATGAGTTTCTCTATCCAGCCAAAAATTGTTGCGTCAAAGGATGAATACTACTTCTCCACGTTATATCCAGTAAGTCTTCAAATGGGCAATTAGGAGAAGGAGAAAGCAGTTCTGGTATCGTGCTCTATGACATTGCTGTTGCACAACTTTTTTTATCTCCTTCATGCACTGAGTTTTTGACAAAAATAATGCACTAGAGAGGGAAATAATTACAAATATTTTAGATAGACCTCACAAAACTATAATTATTGAACAAAAGTTGGTACATATTAATAATAATATTAAACACTTTTTCAAATAAAGGGCATCCACAGTTTTAAAAAATAGGTGTTACATGTTTTGTACCATCACGCTTCAAGCAGCATGATAGTTCTGGAAACATAATTTTTTCCTCCCTAGGCACAATAGTAACTTTAGCTAGTTATTTTATAGTTGGAAAATAAATAATTACACTTCTTCATTTTATACTGTTATTCATCCTATATATTAAAACATTTTCAGTTTTTCCTAAACTAATGTTGTAAGCTTAATTTTAGTTTAGTCCTAATTTATCTAATTTTAGTTTTAATTTTAAATATTCTATTCTATACATTATTTTATCTAGTTTTTATTTAGTCAACATATATAATAAGTGTATTAGTTGTATTTACTTTTTCCTGAACAGGAACTATAGCTGATTCAGGACAGTTGTGTAATTTTGTTTGTGCTTTTATTTAATAAATATTATTATTTTTGAAAACGTGTAACTTACAACAAATCTATCTGGCACAATAAACATCCAAATTTATTGCAAAGAAAAAAAATAAGCGGAATGCATTTTGTATTTGTAAAGGAAATAACCTTCAATAGCATGGTAGTACATTTCTTGGACTCATATTTTCATACTAGCTATGCACATGTGAGGTACTAATTATTGTGATATGATTTTACATAATATATGTACTTACCTGATTTGTATCAAATATCACAAGAATTTCTTTCATTTACACTTAAAACTACACAACACAGTCACATCCAAAAATATCATTCAACAGACTCACAGCTGCTCAAGGAATGAACTATTGCATACACCCATTGCACGCAATTAGCTTCTGACATCTGTTGGAAACTTGAGTAACCGCTAGGAGTTGACCTCTGTGGTGGTTCAGAGAATGTACCATCTAGCATCAATTTCTGAGGCATTCAAACAAGGGGCACGTTTTATGTACCACCACACAATAAACGAATAAGAATGGGTGGTACAACATATGTACCACAAAGCATGAAATAGTTAAACAGGATAAAATCAAAAGAATTTTTATTGTTTCAAGATTTTACGAGAGCAGCAGTAGTTCTAGTGTTTATCCGAGAATGATAACAATTCTTAATGAATTTTCGATCATTTTATTGTTTTTTTTTTGTAACTTTATGTTGTCATTAAAGTAGAAGGCATAATGTGGAGTGGAGTATATGCAGTGAAGAATTGGATATATACATACATATATATCTACTGTGCTGTTTTATATTTAACAAATTGTCCTCTCTTGATTGTGTCTCTATTAAATGCTCCAAAGTCACAATGTGTAAAATTTCCGTGCTTTTCTTACAATTAATGCTAACAATAAAAAAAAGTACAAATTTTTTTTCCTAAAATTACTTTGTTTTTTCCTTATTTATATCTGCGTAAGAAATCCTGAGGCCAAGTCATTGTTTGTGGCGTATTTCTTCGTTATTGATGCCAGAGACGCGCGCGCGAGACGCCTTTCCCGCGTTTAGTGCGTTGGAGTTACGTCAAGGTTAAAATCGAGACAAAATGTTTCTTTTTTTTGAATCGATGATATCGAAACTAATTAAGATACTTGGGAGTTTCAAACAACCTGTTGAGTGCTTTTTCTTAATATATTGAAAAATTTCCTACTGTTGTTTCAGTTTATTTTCTCCCATTCTTGAATTTTAGTTATCTCAATGAAATGAATTGAGTAATTTAATAGCGATGTTAAGTATCATTTGAACCACTTGAATTAATATTAAGGCAATTTCTAATGTGTTTGTTTTTACAAAATGTAAAAACGATGGACAGTGTTATGCTCACGTATTATTTTCGTAAAATTTAAGCTTCAGGGACAAATCTATTCTGAATTGCCCAGAAACATCTATAATACTTTCAAATTGTCTTGATTTGTAGTTGGAACTTTTTTTTTTAAATTTTAGTATTGTTATAATTTATTTTCAATTTTCAAAGAATTGTCTCAACACTTAATATTACTTTCTGTTTGCTGTTAAAGAGAGAGAAACTAATAATTATTAAATATAACTTCCTTCTTAGTGTTATTTAAAAAAATGAGCTTTTTATACCTTATATATAGCAGAAGAGTATTTTTCATGTCCTTCTGAATACTAATTTATTTCCTTTTCTATGATATAATGGGCGGTTGAATTTATTTCCTGTTTTAAGAAATAAAGGAACGAATCGAGGAAGGTGTAGAGTACCTAATGTATGCTTAATTAAACTCTCTTTAGGTTCAGTTTCGTACATATCCTCTCATACTGTTTTTGGAAAGGTTTTCTTTTAAATTATATTACTTTTTGTATCGCAATCAGGAAGTAATTGGAAGAGATCCATTCGATACAAAGCCAGTGACGTTATTTAATATTGAGTTGGTTACACTAAGATATTTAAAGAAAAATATATATGTTTATTAAAATGAATTGTAAGTTGCATATTACAATGCTATTTTAACGAAGTACTCAAATTATTTTATTCATGAATTTTTTTTCATCGTTTCTTATATAACTTCAAAATTTTTTTTTTTTTGAGTAATATAGTTTCGTAATTATATATATGTACGGCCCTTTTCTACATATGCTTTACTTACGTAAAATTAATGTTTCTCTCTTTTTTCTGTGTTTATAGCTATAACTTTTTTTTTTTGTAATAGTAATAATTCAATCTGGAAGGCATTTTTTCGTAGGAGTAAAAGTAATCAAAAATATTTATTATTTTTATTTTTTTCATTTTTATGTTTTTTATATATATACACTGCTGGCCACCGTAAATGCAACACCCTGAAGGAAGCACGCAAATAACATAAAATTTACAACATGCATTAGCGGAGGTGAGATATGCAAATGATTAGAATTTCAGCGCAGACACACATCACGCCCGCCTGTGGCGCCACCTCAAAGCGCTATTTAAGGCTTGGAGATTTCGACGATTTCAAGTTCGGCAATTGTGTTTTTCTTGTGGTTTTTTCAAAAACCATCAGTTATGTCTCGTAGAAAACAGCGATCAGCTTTTGATCAAGTATCCGAGTTCGACAGAGGAAGGATAGTGGCCTACCGATATTGTGGATTATCTTTCAAGGAAATCGGAAGTCGTGTTGGACGAAACCAAGCAACTGTAATGCGGATATGTCACCGTTGGATACAGGAGGGTACGACGAACCGACGTGGTTCATCGCATCCACCTCAGTGCACCACTTCACGTGAGGACAGGCAAATTGTGCACATGGCAGTGACGGATCGCTCAGTTACATCACGAACCATAGCACAGCACATTGAGTCTGTAACGCATCATTCAGTGTCTGCGCGTTCCATTCGACGCCGTTTACAGCAGAGTGGTCAGTCCGCAAGACGTCCATTGCTTGGTCTACCCTTGACGCAGAACCACAAACGTCTCCGCCGCCAATGGTGCGATGAAAGAAGGATGTGAGCGGCAGAATGGACTGAAGTTGTCTTTACTGACGAGTCACGCATCTGTCTGCAACACCACGATGATCGGATTTGAGTCTGGAGACACCGTGGAGAGAGGATGCTGAACAGCTGTTTATGCACCGCCACACTGGTCCTGCACCGGGTATTATGGTATGGGGCGGTATTGGATATCACCCTCGCACTCCTCTAGTACGCATTGTCGGTACTTTAAACAGCCAGCGCTACATCTCCGATTTGTTGGAACCAGTTGTCCTTCCTTACCTTCAGGGCTTGGCCACAGCCATATTTCAACAGGATAATGCGTGACCACACGTGGCACGCATTGTCCAAAGGTTTTTCGTCAATCACCAGATTGAATTGCTTCCCTGACCGGCTTGCTTTCCGGATCTTTCACCGATAGAAAGCATGTGGTCCATGGTTGCTCAACCATTGACCCAGATTACACCCCCAGCGGCCTCACCAGATACACTTTGGCAACGTGTAGAAGCTGCTTGGTCTGCTGTACCCCAAGAACCCATCCAAAGTCTCTGAATCAATGCCGAGGCGTGTAACAGCGGTGATCTCCAACAATGGCGGCTACTCTGGCTACTGATTCTGGCAGTAACCACACTTCACAGAAGTCTATAAATTTAATCATTTGATACTTGGTCAACATGTTATCTACAAAATAAATTTTGTTGTGCTATCTCTTGTCTTTCTTGGTGTTGCATTTACGGTGGCCAGCAGTGTATATATATAAAAATTGTGTGTGTTACCTGTTTACACGCTTCTTCGATTTTATTTTTTTCCAAGTGTTTTCCAAATACTTTTAAAAATTATTGAAATCCTTCATGTAGAAAGTATAGAAAGGGATTTCTTTCTCCCCCATACATACGGCCGCATTTGCTAATTGTTGATGGTTGCTAATTCAATCCCGGCATTGTTTCTGTCGAGTCATAGGTTCCAATCCTAATGCCACAGAAGACCCGCCGCTTAGAGGTGCTCATATACATTAGATCTGTTAAAGGTCAAGTTCCGACGTTGATGTGGCATCGAGAGTGGGTTGCCATCCCTCGTGTTTCTTTAGAATACGACGTTAATCAAAAATCCAATCGTGGCTGGTGTTGTTTCCATAAGGTCGGGAGATCGAGTCATAGTACTACGAATAAAAGCCCCGTCTATAAAGACTGATTCACATTATATAAATTTATGGAGACTCAAAGGTCTCAAGTTGGCTCGTGTGTGGGAGTTTGAGAGAGTGCTTGGGTGTCATCCTCGTCTTTAGACCGTGGTTCAAAATGACAATGTCCGTCGTCAATTGCTTTTGTGTTGTTCTAAAAAGTGGAATGTTAGTAATCAATTGATCTCTCTCACAGACACACGCAAATGGAATAATTATTTTGCTTTTATTAGATAATACATCTTATTCAGTATCGCATTCTACATTTCGCAGTGCTTTCCATTTTTATTTCAATACCAAAGTTTGTTTCATAATTTACTGTCAAAAGATATAAGAATGTTCTTCCACTGTTCACTTTGTTTCTTTTATGCTCATTATTTATTTTTCTTCTTTCAAAATTCCGTAGGTTGTTTTTTTTTAATGAACAATCCATTTTTTAAGTACATAATTTGAAAAACTTCTTTCATGATACATTTTCTATCACATAATGGGAATTATAAAATAAATCTTGCTCTGATACTTGTGTAAAACTGATGTATCTGTTTTTCGTCCAATGCTCTTGGACATAGTACCTTGTCTAAAACGAATCTCAGTATGGACTAGAGAACTGGTCTTCAAATTTTTCCAACTCATGGATCCCTAGAACTTGAATGTGCTTTCGCGGAACCTCTAGAACTAGAAAATGTTTTCATGGAACCCCATTCCATACTCA
Organism: Trichonephila clavata; assembly: GCA_019973975.1. Lineage (NCBI taxonomy): Eukaryota > Metazoa > Arthropoda > Arachnida > Araneae > Nephilidae > Trichonephila > Trichonephila clavata. The sequence goes on along the minus strand of BMAO01028605.1, from coordinate 6,097 downwards.
TACTTCGACGAATGTATCTCAAAATAATATGTAGAGTAGATCAACATGTTATGGACACTTTATGTAAAGGTAATTTTAAAAAAAGTATTGCATTTATGTAGGAAAGGAGTGCAAGTTTTCTTTTACTTCTTTTGATTTTTATTGTAAGAGATGGCACCACTAATCGAAACCACGTGAGTTTTAGCTGCGCGATACGATGAGATCATGTATTTATAAAGGTGGCAGAAAGAAGAAACTGGAGTTGCACCAAAGCTTGAACGAAGGCAGGTCAGAGGAAATCGCTCTCTCCGTTGTTTTGAGAAAGAGTACGTGTTTTCGGAATTAGTATGGTGTTATCTCGAATAATTTAAAACCCCTTGTAAATAGTTAATGTTTTAGTTGTGTTATTAATAAATTAAGTTATTTTAACTCTGCGTGCTTATTTTAACATTAAAATCGAACCTTCCCCTAGACGCCGTCCCACAAATTGGGGGTTCGACCGGGAGTTTTTTAAACTATTCAAAGTTTTATCTAAGAGCATTTTTTAAAAGTTTTACCTCCTCATCGATTTTTGATTTCCTGAGTGGTACATAGACCTTGCCTTGCATCGAATAGAAACCCGGCGAAGCCTTCAGCTGGATAAGAAATTTTACGAGCGATACGGAAATACTTCAGCGAGAACAGTCAACAAGAAAAAGGAGTCCATTGACTTGGTTAGAAGCACGGAATCTTGGCGAATTTCCACGTCAGCTACAGTCAAACAAAACTGGAAGCCCAGCGACTCAACGAGATACTGAACGGGATTACCTTGATCATTGAGGTCAACACTGACGAGAGAACCTTTGGAACTGCATCGAATTGCGAGTTATCAACACGAAACAAGATTTCCTGTGTCATTGAGGTCAAGGTAAAGTGTCTTCAGAATTACGTTGAATTGTGCTAGTATCCTTTTTTTTGGTATTGTGTGAGTAATAGGCGAAAATTATATAAATGAATGATTTTGTGTGTATATTTCCTGTTCTGTGAACCTGAAATTGAATTTTGAAGTACTAGGTACTATTATTGGTTTAATTGCAGACATAAATATTTGATGTTCCTTCAGTTTTGGATTAATAACTGAGTACTTTCCGTGTTTTTTCTTAAAAATCTATTTTTGATAAATGAGAGGAACGCGTTGTTTTTTTTATAAAAAATAAAATTGATATTAACTGTAATACTGTTGTGTTTTGTAAAAGGATTTAAGTTCCGGGAATTCTTTAAAAAGTCAATTTTTGTCTATAATTGTTTATAATTGATAATTGCATCTTATTTAAATTATATTTTGTTTCATTTTAAGTGAGTAAACTTTTTGCGTGTCATTTTAATGGTTTTGTCTCATTTAACTTGGGTAAAAATTTAAGTTGTTCTCTGGGTCACCATTCTGAGTATAAAAATGGCATTCTTACTCGCGAAAAGGAAAGATGATTTGGTGTCACTCGCCGAGGATTTGGATCTTACTATCGAAGCAGGTATCACAAAATTGAAGTTAAAGGAGCTGATCGTAAAAAGCCCAGATTACGTTGAAGACGATGTTAAAAAGATGCTTGATAGCATAGTGGAGGAACGTACAGAAAGGGCTGAGAGAGAGAGGATATGCGAAAGGATGAGAGAGAAAGACGAGAGTACGAATTAGAGAAGTTGCGAATACAAGCGCAACAGACTGCCGGTATGCCGAATAACACCGAAAACGTTCAAGCATCGAATAAACTGTTTCACGAAACTTTTCATAAGTTTAATATGAAGGAAGATATTGGTTTGAATCTTACCTTATTTGAGCGTCATGCAGAACTAACTTCCTTACCGAAAAAAGATTGGGTTCAAAAACTTATAGGTTTAATACCCGTCGAAATTGCCCATCTAATCGCAAGAGAACCCACTGGTAAGTGTAACGATTACGATCATATAAAGAAGTTGCTCTTACAAAGATTTAAATTATCTCTCTCTCTCTCTCTCTCTCCGGAAAAATTTCGTCAGTTATTTTTGTTTCACCAAAAGTCCGATGAACGAACATGGCAAGATTTTCAACACGAATTACAGACGTATTTTGATGGATGGACTTTGGGCTTAAAAGTTAACACCTACGACCAATTACGAGAATTAATCATAGCCGATCAAATGAAGAAGAGGGCGCCGTATGATTTTCAGGAACACTTTTTGGATGAATGGTCTACTATTAACTCATCTACTGAGCTAGCGAAAAAATTTGAAGATTATGAGGACGTCCGAAGAACTATAGGGCCAAAGCAGTTAAACTCATTTGCTAAGAGATCGAACAATAACGATAATTGTTCTCGAAGGCAAGAACGTTTTCACCTTGGAAATAATTGGAATGATAGAAAATGCTTTCAATCGACGAGAACTTACGATAAAAGAGTTAAACAGGTAACATGTAGCTACTGCAGGGGACCAGGTCACTATGCCGTAGATTGTACAAAGCGCAACAAGGGTACGAAAATCAATAAATCTTCAAGCTCTCCGGTCCAGATCTGTTCTCGAATTCAGCAAGACAGAATTAAGACCAGGAAAATAACCATCGGAAACAAGACTTTTGAGGCTCTAATCGACACTGGAAGCTCAGTTTTGCTCATTCGTGAAGATGTAAGCAAAGGAATCATCGAGCAATCGAAGCTCTCGAAGGACATTGTCATGTTATCTGGATTGGGAAAGTACGAAGTCAAAACAAAAGGATCGTTCCAACGAGAAATCGAATTGGATGGAGAGAAATATTCCGTAATATGACATGTCGTGCCTGCGGTGCATTTGGAGTTCCAGGCAGTGATAGGATCGGACATTTTGGAACAAGCTTTTGTTGGCTTTGATAAAAAAGGTGTTTATTTCCGTAAACACGAAGAGAAGGTGTGGTTTGTGAATACACAGGTTTATGAGGAAAGAACTGAAGACGAAATCGAAGTTAAACATGTCATCAATCCTCAAATAAGAAAGGAACTCTCTGAACTAATCAACAGCTATACACCTAAGAAGACCGAAACGACAAATGTATCCATGAGAATTATCCTGAAGGATGATATACCAGTTTACCAAACAGCACGCCGTTTGTCGTTTCTGGAGAATCAGACCGTCAACAAGCAGATCGACGAATGGTTGGATAAGGGAATCGTGAGACCAAGCTCTTCTGAATATGCAAGTCCAATCGTGTTAGTCAAGAAGAAAGACGGTACCAACAGACTATGCATTGACTATAGGAAACTGAACCGAAAACTAGTCAAGGATCGCTTCCCGTTGCCACTGATAGAGGACGTATTGGATAGGCTGCAAGACGCCAGAGTGTATTCCACGTTAGACTTGAAAAATGGGTTTTTTCATGTCGACGTAAACGAGGTTTGCAAGCATTTCACCTCCTTTGTTGTACCAGACGGGCAGTTCGAATTTAATAAGGTACCTTTTGGTCTCAGTACAAGCCCAAGCGTATTCCAAAGATATGTGTACAGCATTTTTAGGGAACTCATGCGAAAAGGCATCGTAATAATTTATTTGGACGATTTGATCGTTCCAGCTAAAGATGAGAAAGAAGGTTTGGAAAAATTAAAGAAGGTGTTTGAGGTCGCATCCAGATATGGGTTGGAGATCAAGTTTGAAAAATGTCAGTTTTTAAAACGAAAGGTGGAATTTTTGGGTCACGTTGTCGAAAATGGAACGGTGCGCCCTTCAGTTGCAAAAACGATAGCTGTCAAGAGGTTTCCTGTACCAACGACTGTCAAACAAGTCCAAAGCTTTTTAGGACTCACTGGCTATTTTCGAAAATTTATTCCGTCATACTCTAAAATAGCGAAACCTTTGATTGATCTAATTAGAAATGACAATCGATTTGTCATTGAACGACCTCAAATAGAAGCATTTGAAAAGCTCAAGCAATTATTGACTGAAAGTCCAGTATTAAGTATTTTCCAGAAGGGAAAAACAACCGAATTGCACACGGATGCAAGTCAACAAGGCTACGGAGCCGTCTTACTCCAAGAGGCAGAAGATGGAAAATTGCATCCAGTTCAATACATGTCTAAGAAAACTACTCCGGCAGAGAAGTATAGCAGCTATGAACTTGAAGTTCTTGCTGTTGTCAACGCTTTAAAGAAATTTCGTACCTACCTTATGGGAAATCATTTCAAAGTCATAACGGATTGCTCAGCGTTTCAAAAGACTATGGACAAAAAGGATTTGGTTACTCGTATAGCGCTATGGGCATTATTGCTGGAAGAGTTTGATTATGAAATTGTGCATCGTTCCGGCAGAGAATGCAACATGTGGATGCCCTTAGCAGATATCCAGTCGCAATAATTACTAACGATACTCTAACCGCAAGATTAAAAAGGGCACAACAAGAGGATGAATACACTCAGAGTCTAAGGTCACTGATTGAAACAAACAGCAATTCAGACTTTTTCGATAAAAAACGAAATACTTTACAAATATGTTGAAGGTCGTGAATTGATAGTTGTACCAAGAGATATGCAAACTGAGATAATTAAGTTAGCACAAGAGAAGGGACATTTATCCGTTGCCAAGACAGAAGAAGTTGTGAAACAAGAATTTTTCATTCCCAATTTGTGCAAGCAGGTGCAAAATGTAATTGTTAACTGTGTGCCATGTATTTTGACCAACAAAAAGAGTGGAAAAAAGGATGGATTCCTCAACCCCATTCCTAAAGAGGATGTGCCATTAAGTACTTATCACGTCGATTTTATCGGACCTTTGCCTTCTACTAACAAGAAATATCAGCATATTCTCACAATAGTGGATGCTTTTACAAAATTTACCTGGCTTTATCCCGTTAGATCTACTTCCGCAGAAGATGCTTTGGATAAATTAAAATTGCAACAAAAGACTTTTGGTAATCCAAGAGAATAATAACAGACAGAGGTTCTGCTTTTACTTCTGGAGCTTTTTGGAGATTATTGTACTAATGAAAACATTCAACATTTGCAAATCGCCACCGGAGTACCCAGAGGGAATGGCCAAGTCGAGAGAATACACCGAACTATGATTCCCGTTTTGACCAAGCTGTCAATTGAGGAGTCTACCAAGTGGTTCAAGTTCGTAGACCAACTTCAAAGAATTTTAAATAGTACATTTAATCGTAGTACTAAGTGGTCTCCATTTGAATTATTAATTGGCGTCACCATGAGAAACAAGGAAGACCGTCGCCTGAGAGAGTTACTGATGGACGAAATGATGGAGGAATTTCAAGAACAGAGGAACCAATTACGACAAGATGCAAAGAAAAATATCCAGAAGATACAGGCAGAGATAAAAGAACCTATGACAGGAAGCGCAGGAATGCCCCTAACTACCAGATGGGTGACTTGGTGGTCATTCAGAGAACACAATTTGGGACAGGTTTGAAATTGAGGCCTAAGTTTTTGGGACCATATAGAATAGTTAAAGTAAAACCTAGAGATAGATATGATTTAGAGAAAGTGGGTGATCATGAGGGACCTAAGATAACAAATTCATCTGCTGATTTAATGAAATTTTACTCACATGATATGTATTTTAATAAAAAGCGTTTTCTATTCTTTTTAAAAGAACATAATGTGTATTAATATGTTTTGTTTTCTTTGCTATTAATATTTCATTTTTAGAGTTGTATCCTTATTTTCAAATTTGAATGTCTATATTGGAATTTTTATCTCCGATTAATATTAATTTTGCAGAGGCCTATATTTTATTGTATGGTATGTAAAATCACTGAGGTCAGTGATTCCCAGGATGGCCGAACTTCTAGGAAAGGAGTGCAAGTTTTCTTTTACTTCTTTTGATTTTTATTGTAAGAGATGGCACCACTAATCGAAACCACGTGAGTTTTAGCTGCGCGATACGATGAGGATCATGTATTTATAAAGGTGGCAGAAAGAAGAAACTGGAGTTGCCACAAGCTTGAACGAAGGCAGGTCAGAGGAAATCGCTCTCTCCGTTGTTTTGAGAAAGAGTACGTGTTTTCGGAATTAGTATGGTGTTATCTCGAATAATTTAAAACCCCTTGTAAATAGTTAATGTTTTAGTTGTGTTATTAATAAATTAAGTTATTTTAACTCTGCGTGCTTATTTTAACATTAAATCGAAC